>JBAMIG010000019.1:13633550-13647717 GCA_037177335.1 Kiunga ballochi
TGAGTGTATGTATGTTTATGTATGTATGTATGTATGTATGTGTGTGAGTGTATGTATGTTTATGTATGTATGTATGTATGTATGTGTGTGAGTGTATGTATGTTTATGTATGTTTATGTATGTATGTATGTATGTATGTATTTGTGTGTATGTATGTATGTGTATGTATGTATGTATTTGTGTGTGTAAGTATGTATGTATTTGTGTGTATGTATGTATGTATGTGTATGTATGTATGTATGTATTTGTGTGTATGCATGTATGTATGTATGTGTATGTATGTATGTATATATGTATGTGTATGTATGTATGTATGTATGTATATATGTATGTACGTATGTATTTATTAGTGTATGTGTGTATGTATGTATGTATGTATTTGTGTGTATGTATGTATGTATTTGTGTGTATGTATGTATGTGTATGTATGTATGTATGTATGTAAATATGTATGTGTATGTATGTATGTACATATGTATGTATGTGTATGTATGTATGTATGTATGTATTTGTGTGTATGTATGTATGTATGTGTATGTATGTATGTATGTATTTGTGTGTATGTATGTATGTATGTGTATGTATGTATGTATTTGTGTGTGTAAGTATGTATGTATTTGTGTGTGTATGTATGTATGTATTTATTACTATATGTATATATGTATGTGTATGTATATATGTATGTATGTATGTGTATGTATGTATTTGTGTGTATGTATGTATGTATGTATGTATGTGTATGTATGTATGTATGTATTTGTGTGTATGTATGTATGTATGTATATGTGTGTGTAAGTATGTATGTATTTGTGTGTGTATGTATGTATGAATGTGTGTATGTATTAGTGTATGTATGTATGTATGTATGTATGTATGTATGTATGTATATATGTATGTATATGTATGTGTATGTATGTATGTATGTGTATGTATGTATATATGTATGTATGTATTTGTGTGTATGTATGTATATGTATGTTTTTGTGTAAGTATGTATGTATTTGTGTGTGTATGTATGTATGTATGTGTGTATGTATTAGTGTGTTGAGTGGTTGCTAAGACTGGAAAAGCACTACATACTGTAAGTATGAATCCATTTAACTTGAAATCTGGCAATGTTTTTCTTTTTTCACAGTGCTTAATAAATTTATTAGACTTCCTAATATAAAAAACAAGGAAACATGAATAACTTTATAACAAATAAAAAAAACTTGTTTCATATTAATAATTTAATTCCTATTCATTAAGAAAATAACCAGTTGGATTAACAACAATGTCTTTATTGACAAATGCTAATCAAATATGTCAATATTTGGTATGACCACCTTTAGCTGAGATAACAGCTTGAATTCTTGCTGGCATTGTTTTTATTTACTGTACTTTTGCTAGTTCTCTTATGGTATTGAGTTCCAAATTGTTTCCAGCTGTTCCCAGAGTCTTGCTTTGGATGAGACTTTGGTGTGATCAATCTTTGACTTCACTAATTCCCAGATTTGTTCAATGGGACTGGCCAAGCTAAAGTCCTGACTTAAACCCCAAAAACCTTAAATAAATTATGGTATATTATAACAACACAAAAAGAGATTTTGATAAATAAAAATACTGTTTAACTATGGCTGAAGTGACAAAAACCTTATACTGGGTGGTGGTCTGGTAAACCTTTAAAGCTCTGTAATTCTGGCATAGACCTCTTCCTCACACTGTCACCATTTACAGTTTTACTTTTTTTAAAATCAACAAACAGGATCGCCTTATGTGTCTCTACCTCACCAACAGGGACCGACTTCAGTCTGTGAAAAGTTAACGTTTACATGCCCTTTCAGTTGCCATAATTCAACATAAAACACCACAGACATTCGATTCAGATGCCAAAACAATTATGAGCAGCTTTGCTTTGATCATGTATGATAGAAAGTGGGTGTGTAGGGGCAGGGATGTGATCCAAATTCATTTGTGCAACCTTTTCAGCTTTGGTGTGACTTGTAAAAGGAAATTACTTGAAACTGTACATAAGCACAGTTTTTTTTTTATTTTATTTAGACTTTCACTTTGGTGCAACGCCTTTTTTGTTATCGGCATCATTACAATATTATTTAGTATTTATAAATAAAGCCCATGGTAAATAAATCCTGCAATTGTTCCAGTATTGTAACTGCAGTCTAAATCACGTTATATCACAATAATTGATTGGACAGCGAGTTAAGGATTGCTGATATACAATACTATGATTTTGGTTCAATTAGACTCAAGATCCAGTAAAGGATTAGTGCATGCTGATGTTAATGATGTCAAAATATTGTTTATGAATGCTAAATATTTAATTAATAGTCAGTTTGGAGTTATGCTACTGAATCTGTGTAATTTTTATATATCTCCCTTGCAACAAGTCAATTTCATCAAGTCCCAAGAAGCAAGATGTTTGACAACCCCCTGAACCAAAGGTTTTTAAAAAGCATGAGTTTGTAACTGCTACTTAGATCAGACCAAACATCTACAGTTCCACCTCAAAGACCAAGTGAAGGCTCAAAGGCCCCAACACTGCAAAAGCAAACACTCCATTTACACAATGTTGGTTTTTTTTGTTTAGTTTTTTTTTCATCTGCAACCATCTTTGTACATTTTATTGTTCTGTTCCCACGTTGATAGCCTACTTCTTAATAAACTGTGTTGAGAGTTTGGGCCAAATGCACTTCAAAGCAATGTTGTGTGTTTTTGAGGCTGGTGCAGATCTGAATGCCGTGGTTTGCCCCTGAGTGGGTGCACTGTAGTTGGGTTGGGAGATTGAGTGACAGAAACAAAGCAAAGGTCATGCTTAACATTTTGGGATGAACAGAGTTTCTGGAAATATAATCTACAGTAGTCAAATTGATCAGTGCCTCAGATGTGAGCACAGAACTGGAAAAAATATCAGAAAAGAGAGTTAAGAAGAAAAGGATGTCACTGCTTATTTCAAGTTTATTGTAACACAAGAACTAGAAGTTATTAAATAACCGACTTCATCTAATAAAAATCAGAACAAACAGAGGCATCCCATCTTACACTTTAATTTCTATGCTCACCTGTGGCTTGACTTTTTATTTGAAAACATTTGTAAAAGAGCTGGGAACAAAGTGATGCACAACCAAATGTCCTGTGAACTAATTGAGCTCCTGTGGTTTTTCATAGCGCTTTTCCAAACTCACAGTATGCCATTCACTCACACTCTTCAGTAAAGCTTAAATAGATGAATAAAAGCCTGAAGTTCAAGTAGAAAATAAAAAAAGGATAAAAAGGAAGTGGAAGTTATTGAAGGTGTGATTCTATCCACTCTCAATACTGTTAGTGTTATCACCGTGACAATGACGAGTAAGCTTTGGCAGAGCCGTCTTTATTTCTTTCACTTCTAACATCAGCACTATATAATCCCCATTTGTGGATCATGACATACCTGCATGTTCACGTGTGTGTTTTTGTGTGCGTGTGTATATGTGTGTGAGTGAGATGATTGCATGTTTCCAGCAGACTCTTTCT
Source organism: Kiunga ballochi (assembly GCA_037177335.1). Lineage (NCBI taxonomy): Eukaryota > Metazoa > Chordata > Actinopteri > Atheriniformes > Pseudomugilidae > Kiunga > Kiunga ballochi. The sequence goes on from JBAMIG010000019.1 coordinate 13,637,061, forward strand.
ACCTGTGTGTAAAAGCTTTTGTGAGTATGTGTTTGTGCATGAGTGTGTTCATCAGTGAGTGAGTGATGGTTGCATGTTTCTTTAGAGTCCATCTGAAAATGTGTGTGTGTGTGTGTGTTTGTGTGTCCAGACAGGGTCACCTTGCATCCATCACTTAGCGTTTAGAGACCCCCTACAAGGATAAAAATCATCCTCTGAACTTAATCCAGGCTTATATCCTCTTCATCTCCTTACTCACAAAAAAATGTGCACACACAACTCAACCACACACACACCGATGAACCTCAAAAACCAGAAGTGAGATCTGCAGAGAACAGCTACTCCAAGAATAATAAGCTAAAGAGCTGAGTCTGTAGCTTTGCAAACTTATCAATCTGTGTGTTCCTCCAACAGAACACTCCATTAAGCTTCACTAATCGTGGTTAATGCTTCGACTGAACTAATAACTGTCTATTATATGGTAATGTGTACAGTTGTCTGGAATTAATTCATATTTCTGCTCTATTTATTTTACAGCAAGCTTGCCTGGGAAGTTATCTAAACGTTTTGTTCTGTCCCTTTTTCAAGAGTTTCCCATAAAACAAAGTAGAATTTTGCTTTTAAAGCAAACAAGCAGTAACACTTAGAAAAATATCACACCTATGGATGATCAAATGAATTTTAGTTAAAACTTTATTGTAGAGGCAGGAGACTCAAGGATAAAATGTCAGATTATAATAATAGGGGTTTCCACTTTATTTTAGTTGCACTAAGTTAAACAAAAGTACTCCTTTGGGCAGCCTCAAAACTCATCTTCATAACCTTTATAAAGGGATATTTCAGAGTGAGAAACAAATTTACATTTGAGAATGGGAAGGCCTTGGCAGTGGTTTTCACCACCCGGGATGTCACACTGCTACTGTGGTGCATGATGGGTCTAAGGTGTTAACTCTGCTCCACCTACTTAAAGAGGTTTTATATATATACTGTATATATATATTTACAGTTTTTATTATAAAGAAACACGAGTGGAAGTTAAATGTCTGGGTCAGATCTGATTTGTGGCGTTTTTGTAAAGATTTGTGCTTCAAGAGTTTTATTTTTACTTCAAAAGGCAACACTACCTTATGTCAGGTAAGAGTTTACAGTGGGGAGCACCTGTCAAACCTGTGTGCGCTTTGTTCACATAGAGAAATTCCTTCTGTTGAATGGCTATACTGGAAAGCTGGCCCAAAGGAGCGCTTAACTCCCAACAGCCCCAGTGACACACAACTGCCAGCAGTAGAGGACTAGTTTTACAGGGCAGCTCCCAGGTGCGATGGCACAACCATGAATACGATGAAAAAAAAAACACATGCAGGCTCAGCACTTTCTCACTTTCTCTCTCTCTTTTGTGTGTGTGTGTGTGTGTCTGTGTGTATAATATACATACACAGTATATATATTTGTGTGTTTTTTGTCTTTTATTAAAAAAAAAGAGGACCAAACGAGCTTTAAAAAGATGAATTCCAGATTTTATGTATTTTATATGGAGCAGTGTATGTATTGAAACAGAGATATACAAGATGCACCAATGATTGAATCTGAAAAATAAATTAATCTGGTTGCTGTAAGAAACAAAATAGTAATCAGACAATGAGCTGGTGTGCCAGACATAACATTGATTTCAAACCCTTTCTCTAAGCGTCCTCAGAGGCGCAAAGCATATCCACCTTATGATATTGACTTCTAACAAATATGCTTATATTTATATCGCCTTCTAACTGAGACAATGCACAGCCTCTTTTTGGATGGATATTGGATCATACACACATGCTCGCCTCTAAATTCAATATTCATTCTCTTGCACTTGTGTTTTATCTTTGGAGCAAATATTTATGTCCTGTTTGGCACCAAGCAAAGAAAAAAAAGGGAAAAATTCTCAAATCGCCTTGTGTCAAAAATCAATGATAAAATGGGGGCATGAGCTCTGTTTTCTAGGTCACATTTGAATATTTCTTTTAGAGGTATTGATTTGTTTTGTGTGACCTACCCAGGCCCATTCTTTGTAATTAAAAGAGAGACAGTGGGACTGTGGCGTGGGGCCATCTGTGTCGTGTGGCAATCCTAGCTGGTGTGTATGTGTTAGTATTAGTGTGTTTCTTTGTGGCTAATGAATGATAGCTAATTATAATGAAGGGAAGGTGGACCAGAACCTTAAGGAAGATTTATACCATGTATTGATGTGTGTGTGTGTGTGTTTGGTTGGGTAGTGTAAAAATGTGCTTATTTATTGTAGTGAAGTAGATTAATTTTGGTACATTGAATTCCCCCCAAAGGGCTAACACTTTCCCCAAACCAGAAGCTTTCAGATCAAAACATTCGGATCAGTAAGGCAACAGGATGGTTTGGGTGATTCAGTGTTCACGAGTCTCTGATTCTGTGTAAGCAAAGAGAAGAAAAAGTGAAAAGGATCCTAACTCAAAAAGTCAATTTGTGTGTATAAACGTGCTCATGTAACAAAAGCCAATATGTTTTATTAGATCCTCACATTTCATCTCCAAAATTTTATATTTCCCTGAAACCATGTGGTTGTATTGACTGTGTTGATGAATTCTGCCTACAGGAAACAGAACATTCCAATACTACTTTCTACATCTGCTTTGGTGGGAATAACAGCACCTAAATTTCATCAATAAGCACAATGTGCAGTTAGAAAGCTATTATTTGAGATGATTTTAAAATAACTTTTCAGCAGAGGCGCTTCATTTGGAAGATCTATATATTTATATTTCATTATGGGAATTTCCATCCAGTTTAACTCTCGATGTGCTCAAACTGTAAGTGTAACATGGCCTCTGTTTGTGAAGCCTCCTTTAGTGTAGGTCTCGTGTCCCTCTGTCCTCTAGCCCTGGTGTCATCTTCCTCCCCTGTCTCAGAACCTTCCAGCCTGTTTGAAGTGGCTATTAGCCAGAAATCAAAGCCTCCCATCAAGTCCATCTCAGCCCTGTGCCCTTTTAGAATATTCACCAACGGTCTCCTGGCCTTTTGTGAGCCCCCTGGAATAAAAATAATCAAAATCAGAATGGACCTTCATGTGCAATAATACTCTGTCTACTCTTATGGCCTCCACTGTCAATGCTATTTATAATTCATGCACCCATACTGATGGGTCCAGGGCACATTCAAGAGGTCCGCTTCTCACTGTTCCACCACTGTTCATCAATAGCTGCCAACAAGGTAGGGGACTTTATTATTGAACAGTAGCCATGCTAGTTTGACAGAGACACTGTTCTATAATTATCAAAACTTCAAAAACTTTACACTCTCTCTCCCTCTCTGCAACTCCCTCCTCCTGTTTGAAATGGCCTCCCTCTTCCTCTTCTCTCTGTTGTTAATTTAAACACCGGTGGTTTCATCCCTCCCTATAGGTGTCTGTTTTACAATAAAAGGTCATCCTCATTTGTCCGCAGCCACAAAAGGGACCACCATCGGGGCTGGGGTCAGACAATCAGACAGACAAATAGAAAGACAGACGGACAGAGCGATGGCTGGCGCTACAGGCAGGCGCTCAGGATACAGGAGAGAGGAGAAGAGAAAGCGAGATAAGAAGCTAAGATAGATGGAGAGATGTGGACAGAGAGATAGGGAAAGGGAGTCAGTGAGAGATAGAAAAGATGGAGGGAGTGGTAGTAGCTGGTGATGGGGTTGGTGGGTGAGAGCGAGGACTGATAACTAATCATGCCACCACCTTTAGTCTTCTTCCTCCTCTCTACTCCTTCTTCACGTCCTCTTTGCTCTTCTGCAGGATGATTGACGAGGGCAAGGTGGACTGAGGTTGTCCTGGTCCCCAGATTAGAAAGCCCTCAAACAAATGAAGCCTGGAAATGCTGCCCTAGGGAGATGGGAGCCATGGGTAGACAGACAGGACACACAGTCTAGCTTAAAGAGACATGAAGATAAGGGATGCAAGAGCCCGAGAGGAAAAGGGAGAACAGAAGGGAAAATGACATGTTTCTTAGGTTCTATGGTTGTAAAATATAAAGCAAGAATGGGGGTGTTGTAAAAGAAAGCAGATAAGTTTGAGACAAGTTTAAGATTCTAACAAAGAGCGAGTAAAAAAAACAAAGGCAGAGGAAGTGCGAGACAAAGAGACAATTATACGTGTAAGGTGAGTGAAAGGAGAAAGCGTGAAGTCACTTTAATTAGGTTACTCGCAGAGAGGGACAAAAATGAGAACTTGAGCAAGAAAAAGAGTGATGGAGGAGAAGGAAAGAGAGATGATAGCTAAGGAAAAACAGGACTCTCAACCATTACTTTAAGCACCTGTTCCCGTCTTTCTAAGATTACAAACTGCAGATTGTTTCCCTTATGCTCCTCTGAAGATCTGATATGGTACATTTATCAAAAACTGAGCATCACCCTGCTCGCTCTGCACACAATGCACACCCTGCAGCCCTCCTCCTGTACCTCTTGAAAAACGATCATACTCAAGCACAGACCTATTGTTTAAGATTCAAACATTAGTGAAAAAAGGATTTTAAAAAAAGTGATATATGACCAGATATTAAGAAAAAGTTTGATTTTATAGATGTCACGTGACCTTAGCATGAGTGACCTCCATTTTCCCAAATGGCACAGGTCCAGGGTTTTAATGGAGTCTCCGTGAGCCATATATCAGCACAGCTTGTCTCATAAAGCTCTGCTCAGGCCGACTTCACAAACCACCTCCACCTTTAGCGTGACACATAGGGAGGTTTTCACAAGCAGAAAATAGATGTATTAACAGGGAATGATTTTAATATAGTCAGTGGGAGAAAAAAATAAAGAATGTAAAAGCCGATGGAGGATTCATCTGTTTTTGTGTGTGCTATGTAATCTATTTGGGCTTTTTTCTTTTTATTTTCAACAGTTCTCTCTCAATTCTTCCTCCTGCTTTATCTCAACCACTGCTTCCTCCCTCTCCTTCACTCTCCTACCTTTTCTTCCTATGCCTGTTGAGTGTCAGAGTGTTACAGCCAGCCAACATGACACTTTTTAAAGTTTTGTGAGGAGGCTGACAGAGCACAGAGGAGATTAACCTAGTCCCCTGCCATGGCACCTGTCCTTTACTCACTCTCTGCTGTGAAAAACAATACTACAGACAACATTTGATGGCTGTACAGGTGTCAACTGCCGAAAAGTAAAGACATTTCAATTTTATCAAGCAAATGTTACGATGGAGCAAATTCATTAGGATGGTAAAAATAGTTCACATAAAACACACATTCCCTAAGATTCTGCATTACTTTTTAGAGTTTGAGTAAAGAAAGTAATAAATGTAGAGTTGATAAGCTTTAAAGAGACCGCAGACTCATGTTTACTGGTATTTGCTTGAAGCACCAACTGTAGGTGGAGGATTCATCTGCACTGCTCAGTATCAAAGAGGCTGCTCCCTGCAGTTTACATTTGTAGCTCGGAACACCTCTTATAAAAACATGATATGTAATCTAATTTCTCTTTGCATTGCACCGTTACAGACCTGAACGCAGGAAAACATTTGATAAACGAACATGTGCATGAATATAAATCAAGCAAGTTATAAAGGAAGAAAGCTGTGGAGCAGGAGCTGCTGCTGTGGCACATTCTGTCTGAGATAAACACCGAATGACTAGTAAGGCAGTGTTTAAAACATACACGGCCCCCAGTCAGAGTCTGCTCTTCATCAGTCAGAAAAGCAGAAATGAGAAATGCATCTGAGCGATGCTTTAAAAGGCAAAGTTCAGTAATTGGGAATGACAGACACACACAAAGCATCCATCACTCATGACCTTTCCATTTCTGCCGCTCTCTCTCGTATGCTTCTTCTGTCTCTCCATTCAGGACAAGGACAAAAAAATACAGCAAAGGAGGAACAGAAAAGCACATCTTTTTGACAACTGGATTTAATTGGTCTTTCAAGCAACATTGTGATACCATTAGCCTGAAATCAACTTGAAACTGAGCATTTTGTGTTTGTGATTTGAACAAAAAGATAAATGTGTGCACTTGCACAGTGCTGCATCAATTTTATGAGGTCCCATCTAAAATGCTCATTTTTCCTGTGGTTGTTTAGCAAAACCTTGTATTTAGTTCTTTTTAAAGGCAAACAAAAGAAAAATAAATGGAGTACAAAGACAAAGCAGATGTTTGGTCACTATAGCAGGGCTTAAATTTTGAGACAAACAGGTTCATGGAAAGTCAACTAGTACCGTTTTCAGGGTCACATTTTTAACAGCCTTATTTTATTTCTTTCATTGCTTCTTTTTTCAACTGTGGCAATATGACCAGGTCGTGTGAGGAACATGTCTTACCCTGTGTCTGTCTTGGACGTGGACACAGATGTGCGTACTTGTATTTCACATCTGGACTTGTGTTTAATTTTACGTCAAAGTCCGGACAGGAAGCACCTGTCTAGATGAAATCCTGCGAGCAAAAGAAACAGACAGAGAGAAGAAAAAAAAAGGTAATGAAAAAGGAAGGAAAAAACTAAATGGGGGAAAAGAAAAACATTAATCCATCTGTTGTGGAAACGAGTGTCACAGTCGTCACATTAAAAGCAACATCAACAAATACAGCAAAACGTAAATTGGTTTGGAAAAGGCAAGCCATCTGAAATTAAGACAAATTTCATCCGTTCTAGATGTGATTGTGTCTGTGGAGGGCTGAATGCGGGTCATTCTCTTTTCTCTAAGGCATGAGGGGGGCTGCTTGCTGCAGGTCTGCAATTACGGAGAGTTCAAACTTCCAGATGTTGGATTATTCTTCCCGTCACATTAACAGATTAAAAGATCACTGTCTGGGTAGAGTCACACACCTGTCACAAAGGAGACCCAGTGACCCTTTTCATTTAGTTGTTCACAAAACGACAGGATGTTTGTCAGCTGTTTAATTGGATATAAATGTATAATTAACTCTCACAAATTTAATAAATATATTTAAAAATATAGAGTAAATAAGTAGGATATAAGCAGAATATCAACATGTGGGAAGTCTTATCCTCTGTGATGGGGATCCTCAAATGTTAACATTTTTGATCTCGCCGAGGATCTCGGGGAAAGGCTGCATTTACAGAAGTTTACCTCTGTAATAGAAAGATGCAACTCTATTTGTAGAAGACTTTGATGATGTTGGTCTTCAAAAGTTAAAACTACATGAAGGAAGGCAAAAAAAGAACAACTGACATTTTCTCAAGGAACCAAAATGAAAACCACCCAAAAGGTCACATTTTTAAGGTGAAGACGAGGGACTCAAGCCTTCCTTGTTTCTGTCAATGGAAAATTTGAAACCATGATTCTATTATGTATAAAATATTTATCCTTTCTGAAGTGTGAAAACATAATCTTTAGTTTTTATAAATATAGCTTGCTATATTTGCTATAACAAGTCTCTGAAGAAATATGCACATTCTGAACCCCTAAATTTAAAACTTTCTTAAGTTTTAATAATACATTTAATACTTTTTATTAATATTTCCTGCAGGATCATCAAATCAATGAGGTGACTTTACTGTTTCAGATGGAGTTCTGTGACAGATGCAATCACTGATATCTAAAATGACTAATACGTAGTTCAACAAAGTTCACACACTCCTGCAGTGTTGGGCTTATTTTTACTTCATTCATGTGACACAACCTGATGTTTTTGCAGCAATGTCAGAACACATCTATTAATTGACATGATCAGAACTATGTTTGTGCTGCAGGTAATTTCCTATCGCAGGTGAAGATGGCAGCTTTAGGCCACATACAACCCCATTTCACTTCAATGTCCAGTCCTCCCCTATGAAGTTTAGGTGTGCCAAAATGTGTTAAGCTCAACACATGTACTCCAGGTGACATCAGGCAGCTGCTACCTTATGTTAGAAGTTGTTAGAAGTTGTTAAAGGTTGAAAAGGTTGATGTTGCATCCATTCATCTGTCCAGAATCATGTGGTTTTTGCTGTTTGTTTTTTTTTAGAACTAATCATTCATAATAATGTTTTTTTCTTTTTTCCTAATGAGAAAGTTGGATGATAACAATTAAAACACAAGTATTACTTCTTTTTAATTGATCTGTATGTAGAAAGCTTAATGTTTGGCTGTAAGACACGGAAACCAATGGACTTACTATACAGACTGTCGATACTTTTAGTTGCACTATTACAGATGGGGGTGGAAATAAATGTCAGTTAACACACATTAGATTTCATCAGCAGCATAAAGACTGATATTTACATTAGATTTCCACATTCATATAACAGCTTAATCTATATTTTGTCAAATAGATTTGATACAAAGTTATGAAGTTAGATTCAAGCTATAGCTTACAAAGAAGTTAAATCTGGAAGAATCAATGAAGAGAAAATAAAATCCTGAAATGATTAATATTTGAAACTGAGTCTGTCTTCTCTGCAAACCTGTGGTCCAACCCACCTGCCTCAACATCAGATATGATTATCTTATTTTGATTAAACCTTTAAATCAAATTGGCATGAGCATGAGCAAAATAGAGAAACAGCGAGCCTGTGCCTGTGTGTCTGTTGTATTCTGTGACATAAAGTAGCTTCTTGTTCATGTATCTGGGACTGATGTAGAAAACTGTAGCTATGACCTCATGGGCCGTGTAAGCTCTTTGTTCGACTAAAGCTCATAATGGTGTGAATATGAACATTCAGTCTATTGTGAAGATAAGAAAGCTGTGCGTTGTAAAAATATTACTAGAAATCAAAATATGTCCGATGGCTGGAGGGAGGGGGGCATTGTGGGAAAGTCTGAAATCAATCTGGTTTCGCTAAACTAAGCGACATTTCTGGCTATTATGACATATCTGAACAGCTTCATGTAAAAACAAATAAGTGTGGATGTGGAAACCTACTTCCACTATTAGGAGGTTTGTTGCGAACATGTGAAATTCACACAAATCGTAGTCATGTAGAAACAAAAACATGACGTCACGCCAGTAATGATAATATAGCTGAAAAAGTTGCAACACAAGAGATGGTGGCGGTAACAACCATGGTCAGTTCCCTCTTTCTTCCTGGTCTCCTCCCTTTTTCCTTCCTTCCTTTCGTCTCCTTCAAGGTCAATCGTCAGAGTGAGCCTGCATGTCACTGCTGCTTTGTCTATTCAGATAAAATTGCTGCATTCATTGTATGTCAGATAAACCTCAAAAAAAGGGAAGAAAGGAGGGCAGAGTCACTGAGGGAGGGGAAGGATGGAAGAAAGGTAGTGAAAAAAGAAGGAAAGAAAAAAACAACACCCCTATCGTGGCATCCTCCTGCCTGGTCTGTTTTTATCTATCCATGACAAATTCAAGCATTCAGTCTCTCCTCTCCTCTTTCCTCCACATTTTCTCTTCACCTTATCTACTGTCTCAGCACTGCATCACTTGCCATTTTAGAATAATGTCCTCCCATGTCTATAATGACATTGCCTTTGTGCCTCAGATTACCTTGGGGTTTTCAGTTCCCTCCACACCCCCACCCACACTTGCACCCCAACACACAAGGATGCAAGAATAAAGACGCCATTGCACGCACAGAGACACACAAATATGCAAGTGTCAAAAGAAAATTTGTCTATAAACCTTGAAACACAGTAGCTGAATCAAAGTACATTATTAGGCAGGCACCCCCCCCCTTCTTAAACTAATGGATATATCTGTTTTACCTATTTATGTGTGTATTTCTTTTCAAACAAAACCACCACTGTTGTGAGTGGTAATGTTTATTTCCATTGCTCATTCAGGATGTCAAGGTTGCTCTGTGGTTCTATGATAAAAGCATTTGGTATTTTGGAAAAGAAACTTAAATTGTGAATCAATTACTAAATACAAGACATGCATGTGTGAGATGAAATCAGACAGCTTTAAATAAATTCTTTATAGGATTCGGTCTCTGATCACCATTTGAGTGTAGGGGAATATTTTTCATCTGTTTCTCTTGTAGTGATATTTTAAAAAGCCACTAAGGAATTTACAATATCAATTAATCCAAACTGTTTAGTCAGCTATAAAAAACAATATAACATTTTAAGTATAACAAAGTTAAGTCTGTGATATCTATGGCTCATATTTGACAGAAGATGCTCTTCCTGCCCATTTTCTTCAATGAAGAAAACATTTCCCTTCAGGTGTCATTAGACATGAAGCAAGTCTCCAGCTTGTATTATTTCTGTGCTCTGATGAGCTCCTTAAACTGTGGCAGGCCCTTCACTCCCCTGCCTGGCCATGCCTCTTAATGAGATGGTAATCAGCCAGTCATCAGCAAAGGGACCTAGCTGGAAACATAATGAGAACATTAGGCTGCATAGTGAAAGGACCCCCTGCCAGGTGGAGGATCAATGGTTTGGCTTGATGAAAGGTGGATGATGCAGCTGATGGTAGAAAAAAAGGGAGGACAGAGAGGCAGAGTGTTGTGGTGCTGATTGAACAACATGTTATCTACTGTACCTCGTCCTTTGACTTGCAGAAAGTCACACAGATCAAACAAAAAAATGATTACCATTTTCATGCTTGCAGTTATCATGTCATTTATTAATCCCTTGTCAAACCTTTTCCCATGGTCTGTTTGCCGAACTGATACATGAAATCTAAAGAAAATACTACATGGTATATCACAATGCATATTTAGATCCAAAAACAAAACAACTGAGGATTAAAATTAAAGGAGGGACAATCAGCAAAATGTAACAGCAATAAC
>JBAMIG010000019.1:13647817-13680254 GCA_037177335.1 Kiunga ballochi
ATATTTAGATCCAAAAACAAAACAACTGAGGATTAAAATTAAAGGAGGGACAATCAGCAAAATGTAACAGCAATAACAGTTCAACCTAAATAAGATTTTCTAATCTGTTGATGGTTTGTAGGGCTTTCCCTCATTTATACTATGCTTCTCTCAGAAGGTATGCAAGCAGTATGTCTTTTGGATAAAATGACATGTTTGTTCATTCTTTTAAAAGAAACACTAGTAATGTGAGTGTGACCTGTTATTAACCAAGTCTATATAGATTTATTGATATAGAAAATGTCAGGATATAGAACATATCTGCAATTTTACTATAGTTTCTTGGCTAGCATGCATTTAGTGCCCATATTTAAAGCCAGGGGATTAAAAAAATCTAACATATTAAATCAATCACTGCTAACATTTTCTACAAATCTTGCGGATTTTTTTCTTTTTCAAGGGATTATGACAAGACAACATTTAAGACACTTACTCTGAATGTTGCCTTAAAATTTAATATGTGAAAACTAAAAATGATCTTCCTTCTAGACTTTGTTTAAAAAGCTGCATTATGGTGAAGACTGTTGCTTTACACAAAATGATCAAATAGAAAAGTCAAGTTAAAATGATAACCCAACTTTCTTAAAGAGATTCCTTTTTTGATACTTTATCTCAACAGTAACCCCCCCCCCCACACACACACACACACACAAAAACAGTTTTTTTTCCACTAAAAGGCATTGCAAAAAAGGATAAATAAATAAATAATTGTACAAGTTTAGGATAGTCTTAAATAAATACAAATGAAAATGTTTACTGTAAGCAGAGTAGTTTATTTAAAAATAAATGATAGAAAAAAAAAAAACAACAAAACAGAAATAAATTCAAGATATACATTAATAAAAACACAAAAGTCAAACAGTTAAAGCTGATTTTACTACAGTTTTATTTTTTCAAATGTTTACTTAAAAATCATCCAAATTTATAATGTTTGAAAACATAAATAGTTTTATGAAGAAGAAAATTTAAAGTGATAAGAACTGTGGAGAGATGGTTTGAGACTTTCATAAACTAACCTAATGAGTAACTAAAATAATGTAATATTTATTACAGCATCAACCATATGCAATAAAGTTTATAATAAATAATACTTGCATTTCACCTTTATTAATGCATTAATAAAATACTCTGTCTTTTAAAGATCATTAAAGTAACATTTCATCAAATCAATTCAATACTGAAAAACAAAGTTTTTTAAAAAATTAGTGAAGAACAGCTTGTCAGGAAATAATGTTTTACTGTTAGAAGACAAACCACAAGTGTTCATTTGGGACAAAATAATCACATTTAGTTGACATTTGCATTTGAAAATGGAAAAACAAAATACAAGGGTAACATGAGTTCATACTAATTAAAATGCAAAAAAAACCCAAAAACATTTAAAACAAATGAAAATGAAAATGCTATTTTTACAAAAATATATATCTTAACTTTAAAACATATATGTCCAACAGATATGTCGCCTTTTTATATTTGTATAACAGTAATGAGCAAACTTTCTTTTAAGACAATAAATATGTGCAAACATTTATACTTTGAAAGTATTTTATGCAAAATTGAGAAACAATTTATGTTGTAATGGGTAATGGCAGCAGCAAACATCCAAAATTATCAATAAATAAATAACAAATCTATTGAAAGCCATCTGATTACATACAACATATTTCCATTGACATATTTGTATATCAAATCTGATGAAGGATCGTCTAATCCAGTAAAAGCATTTCAAAGTAGAAAGAAAAAAACATAGGAAAAAGCAGACTTTAATACATGTGGCTTATAATAGTAATTTTCAGATACTAGGACAACCAAGTGACATGTGGAGTATCAGAGCATACAAAGCTCACCATACTTTACTTAATAAAAGCTGCCATGGCAATTTAGATGTGGAGGATGAACTCTTCCACCCAAACTTCCCTCTCCCGTATAAACCATTTGGTAATCCTTTATGGATTTCACATATGTATATTCTTATTTATGTTCACTCTGTCTTCTATCATCAGTATGAAACAGTCCCTGCTGAATCCGGCCATAAAACTGACTGGAGTCACGTTAATTGTCAGAGACAGACACGGTTCTGATCATAAATGCTATGCTATGTACTGCTGCTTTAAATCACAGACAAATCTAGCCCCTGCCCCCCTGTTCTTCCAAAGTGATTTGGTCTCAATTTGTAATAAAAAGCCTGAAAGGAAAGCACTGGCAGTGCTTGTCATAGACTTCTCTTTTGCTTTTTTTTCCACCTTTTCTGTCGTTGCAGTGACTGATTTTTAATCTTATAAACATTGCATGAGCCCACTGACCAGAACAAAGGGGGAAGAAAAGAAACTTCTCTCAGAACATCTATCAGATCACTCTTGTTAAAAAGAAGGGGGGTGTTGGAGGGTGTTCCTTAATAGGAATGGGGCAAGATATAAGGTTTCCTGCCAAGATCGTAAAATTACTGAGGAATAAAAGCCATTCATTTCACATGACATCACCATTTTCTGAGGATGTGAGCTTCAGCAGCTTGAAAAAAAAAAGAACAAAATGTTTTCCTCATTGACTTCAGTGCTGCCGTTGTCTGACAAGACACACAACATGGCAGAACAAAGGAGTGGGATTTGCGTCTTTGATATTGGACATTGCTTTTCCAACATGCAATAAAAATGTAATATACGTAACAACCCAACTGTCCAACTATGTAGTTTATATATATGATCCCAGAGTGAAGGACTCTGCTTGGGGCGGATTCAAATGGATTTCTTTCTTGTAAGACGTGGGCACAGTAAAAGTTAACACAGGCCTCACAATGACCCTAGTGGTGAAATCACAAAGCAAAAGCTTACACAACAGGGATGATAAATAGGTGTTCATCACCTTATGAACAGTCTCAGTAAACTGCAGTACATCTCCAGTTAAATACTTGCACTTAAAACATTTCGTTCCTATGCATGCCATTAGTGCTGCCCGCTAATTCACACTTGGGCGCTCCAGAATCACAACCATTATGTTTGCATGGCTGTCAGTCACTCACTACGGGACTGATTCAAATCAGTACTGTATGCTTGACACAAATGATACAGCGCTGGAGCATGCTCCAGGGGGTACTAATGGTTGGTCTGAGTAGTTCTCAGCCACAATGTCACAGAAAACACATTATTTCCAGCCGGCTCCACTGCAAAGCCATACTACACTCTAAGATATATACGTTTGCTGATGGGAGATGCATCAGCTTACAGAGGTGGACGAGGTACCTATGATGTATATCTCCTATCAACAATGATTCTCCACATGTGGGAGAGAAGGTGAGAGGGGGAGGTATGGGTTTCGTGTCTGTTAAATATAAATCACTTGTGTACTCACCAATAAGTGTGCTACATGAAGTGAAAGGAATTATTCCTCTAGCATATGCCTTTCTGCAGTGTAAGGTGTCTTAAAGGACAGCCATTAAACAGCAGTAGAGCTAATTAGAGACACACAATTCATTCTGTATAACAATATCTGCTTAAAAAAACACAGATGCTGCATTCAAAACATAACCAGACATCATTAGTAAAGTATAAAAAAAGAATAATTTCATTTTTCTCCTTTTCTCAGAGAAATGTGACACATCATCTGAAGTTGTATTGCGTTGCCTGGGGTGCAGGCCCTGCACAGTAGACGGACCGCTGTAATTTCTCATCTATCAAATTATGGTTTATTGTTCAGCACAGTAACCTTAGGCTACGCACAAGTCTGTGCACTGACAGTTATGAAACATTATATTTCCACTGTCATTGTCCAGGCCCTAGACTAAGCTTAAGGAACACAAAAAAGCAAAGAAAACAGAAAGAAATAAAAATTCCAAAGTTATATTAACATACATCATGTCAGCATCCTTCTTAAACAGAAGTTTGATCATAGCTCTTCAAGCCACTGTTGCTATTTGTGGGGTGTGTAACCAAATTATGTTACTCAAATTGCCATTAGCCACTACTATCTAAGCTTGTTTATTATTGCCATGGTAATGATTTTTCTGCCAAATGAAATTTGTTGGCAGGAAATTGTGTTTAATGCTGGTCTAATGAGTCTGCTGTAAATTAGCTGGCATTCTGGCGTGGATGACTAAAAGGCCTTTAAGTAACCTTTGGTCTGTTGAAGGTAATTTGATAGTGCCACTGATGATTCACTTAGCTTGGCTAAAAGCTATAGGCTTGCATCTGAAGGAGGACATGTGAAACTACTATCGCTCTTAAACAAGAAGAGAATGTGAATTTAATCAAATCGACTTGCCGCTGGATGAGTTAAAGACAATGAATGCAAAGTCTTCACTGGAGTCAACCCGCTTCGCTGTTTTTGTCACCAAGGTCAAGATTCTACCTTGTGTGTAACTCACAGCTGAGTCCCGATTCTTATTATCCTTCTGTGAAGTGAGGAGCAGAGGTAAACTTATGAGCATCTTTGTTGGCTTGCCAACAACATGCTTTAGGTATTAGGCCAATCATGATGAGCCTTTACTGGGGAGGCAGCGCAACAGGCATTGAAGGGAAAGAATTCATACAAGATGCAGCTTTAAATCAATTTTTTTCAACTACAAATAGGAGGAAATGGCCCCATTAGAGGTTTTTCTGTGTGGTTTCACACACCTCTACTTTCTTTATGTAAAAAAGAAATGTATTTTAAACATAGCTTCTTATATATATATATATATATATATATATATATATATATATATAAGAAGCTTTGTATATCAGAAAAGCTATGCAATGTTCATCAGGGCAAGTTACAAAAAAGTTACATTATAAAAGCGCAGCTAAATATATGTAATCCTCGCCTCTTTAAAATCTTTAAAATCAAAATTTTAAAAACTTCCTGATTTGATCCATGAAGTGACATGTTTAGAAAATACAAACAAACCCCAGTTCTTTGATCCAGTCTCTTGACCAGAGTCTAGACTAAACATGGAGAAACATGGAACAAACTTTAACCAAATGTAGACATTTTTAAAATCCAGGTTAAAAATATTGTATGTGTCAATGCATAAAAAGTAACTTTTAACTGATCTTGCCTTTATTATTTTAATTTAATTAATCATTTTACTGGGATTGTTTTTTAAACAATTCCTGATATGCTTTTTTTTATTTCTATGTGAAGCACAGAACTTTGCTTTCCATCTGCAGTAAAAACTGATTTTCCTGATACCTTTATGAATGCACAATCATGTACATTTGTATGGTTTCTCGCACATCATTGGCACCCCTGCAGGTCTGTGGAAGCTCATATGAGTATTTCATGTGAAAGTTACCATGCTTTGTCACAGACTCAGCAGCCACACCCCCTGGCATATTCCCCTGAGATCTGATACACTCAACGTGCATGTGTGTGTGGAGGATTGCTGTGTTTCTTGAGTTTTAATGGCATGACATTCCCTCTTTACGCAGGTGGCCCCTCAATCTGTAAACCCTTTCTGCTTAGAAAGTGTTTAGTACCACCCCTGCCGTGTCCCATCTAACCTCTCATTTTCCTGCACCTCCCATTGCACCTCGCCCACCCATGTTGCCCCTCCTCCTCCAGCAACACATGCCCCGTTTTAGTGCCAACATGCCCTTGTCCTCCATCTTACTCCTCTCCCCTCCTTTTTGACGTTTTTTCCCACGCCTGCCTCTTTAGTCATCACACAGTAGAAGTGGTATCATTGCACGTGCCCCTTTTTAGTGCCAACAAGCTCCCCTGTGGCCCAATCCCCCTCCATCATTGCATCTTCCTGTCCTCTACCCCCACCCCCCATCATGTTTTTACCTCCCTCACAGCTTTTGCCCCCCTTCCCCACTTTCTCACATTGTGCATCTCATTGCTATGTAAGTGGGGATGCCAGACTGCTTTGCATAACGCTGTTTAGTCCTTTGTGGCAGGCGGGGCAGCATGCAAATATGCAAAACGGTGATAGGGAGGCATTTTGTAGCGTGATGAGGAAAGGGAGAGGGCGGTATTGCGAATCATGCTGCCGTATGTGCATATGCTTGTGTGTTTGTTCGCATTTTCGGACAGATTCTTTGGCTCATCATAACGTTGGTTGGTACAGGAGCAGGTGGCATCAGAACATAGCCAAGTTGAGCAACGTGGCGAAGGAATACCACCTCAAACAGCCATAAAATCCTACATGGAGGGATACTCTTGTCTTTTGTGGCCTTTATTCCACTTGAGGGACAATGCCAGGAAAGGTTGTCTTTTTTTTCTGCTTGCATCATTACCACAATTCCTTGCATCGTTACTGTAAATCCACATGACGCAGAATCTGCAAATACCAGCGGCAAATTAAGAAGAAACGCATGGGGAAGTTCTTTTCGCTTACCCCTCCTCTTCAACCATAGTCTTCTCTCTTCTACTTATCTGTGGCAGAGAGCCAATGGTTCATTATAATTGGCCGTTGTCATCATGTAGATGACACACAGTCAGCGCTCTGAATATCATTAGCGCCTTTGCATACCTCCGCTTTTTCTTTTTTGTCCTTTCTTCATGTTCTTTCATTCCGAGGCTTGTTTCGCGATCCGATATTCCAAAAGGTAATTATCATCCACAGAGTAGTCTATCAATATGCGCAGAGAGGCATATTAAGGAATAAAGGTGCATGTCTGATTGTCGTTTTCTCCACCGCAAGTGTAGAAGCATCTCCCAGGGTGAGGGAGAGTAAGAGTGCATTGGTGTGATTGTACTTGAATCGCCTTCGCTGTGGACTCCAATGCATATCTTTGTGGTTACAGAGTGTTCTTAACTCTCCTCTTTCCTGTCTCGCTCTCGTTTGCATATGCCAGCAGCTCCTTGGGTAGAATAATATTTCTTAATTTTTCTCTGTAGCTCTTCCCTTCTGATCCATGACAAAGAGAAAAGAGCCAGCCGGTTAATTTACATACTCCCCATAATGATGAGGTGTGTGTTGCAGACTCTCTAATTACCATGTCCTCCAGTCACTATATCTCCTCCTGCAGCATTTGCTTTAAACCCTTATTCGCCCATTCGCCATCTCTCCGTTTCCATAAAAAAATAGCAGCGCCAAGCGTTAATTCATCTGGATGAACAATAAAAAAAAAAAGTTGCATATTTTAGTGATGAGCGGTTTGTTCATTCGCCTTCGTTTATTCCGCTGTCTGTGTTTATTGGCTAATTTGCGGCTCCTCTCGCTCGCGGCGAATCTTCTTAAGCTACCCTCTTTGTCTTTGCCTTTGAAATTTACAAAATCTTACATGAAATCAATACTCAATTGATTATTCACTTTCCTGCAGACTCAAAAGACTGGTGAGTGCACGTGCGAATTAAATCCAGCGTGTGTCTGTGTGAATGTATGAGTGAGTCCCTGGTAGCTCCTATTGTATTCCCAATTCTTTCGAGGCAGCAGGCAGACGAGGTGGCAGAGAGCTCTGAGAGAAACACTCTGCAGCATCTGTGTGCATATCTGTGTGTGTGTGTGAGTGTGTGGGCATGTGACACGTACCAAGGTCCCGTCAATAGCATGTAAGCCAGGGAAGTCCCATGGTTTGAAGGTGGTTAACTTCCTATTCTTTTTCCCCCCATCAAACAGCACCAGCCATCAAGAGGAAGGAGATAGATGGAACTCAACAACTCAACAGCAAGGGCAGCAACATCAACATCTAGCCTTTGGCCACAGAAAGCACAGCAGGCACCAAGTAGGATGTGGAAGGGAGTTTCTTCTCACTTTCATGTCTTTTTGGTTCTGCTTGCAGTGTTTCTTTGTCTTCTGTTCGGACTCCGAGAGGAAAACGGGACATGATGCCACCTGGACCCTTTGGAGAACTCAGTGGCAAAGTGGGCGCGGAAATAGGGGCGTGAAAAGAGGGGTGAGGGGAGGAGGAGAGAGAGGGGTTAAGGGCGCCTGCCTCTGATATGCCATATGAATGGCAGGCACGTAATGATGGCAAATGTAGAGCAGATTGGCTTGGAGGAGGAGGGAAAGGAAGAGGGAGGCAGACAGTAAAGCTGGCCTAGTGCCAGCAATACCCAGACATGACTATGCAGAGACTTCCCCCAAACAGTGTGTCCTGACACTTGTTGCTTTCTGTATGTTCCTGCATCAAGATCACATCTAAAGACTCACCAATCTAACTGGAACCTAGTACGGTATTTTGTTTTTTGCCATATTTGGTATTTTGTCTCAATGGCACCACGATAGGGTCATTTAGACTCTTATCAGTGAGGGAATGATAACAAATTAACATTACAACATTACTGTGCATCAGGTGAGATATTCAAGTGTATGTTAGTCTCAAGCAAACTGAAGGTAAAGATAAATGTTGGGCCACAGTTCAACCTCTTTTTATGGTAAAGGTCAAATAACATTCCTCACAATTTTTTCATGGCTATCAAAAATAAATGTTGCAACCAATCTCAATTTTTTTTTTCTGATAAACGCGATTGAGGTTTAGATATTTGTTTGTTTTTTCCACATTGTCCCTGAAACAAACTGCTGGCTGTTGTTAGTTTATGACAGGGAAACGAATGGCAGTTAGATAGAGTATCATGATGTTCATATTGCAATGTGCTGAGCTAACATTCCTTCCTGGATCAGCAAACGTGCATGGTGTAAGTGAGAGGATGTATGAGAGAAGGAGAGAGGAAGACAATGTACTTGTGTAGTACAAATTGCCCACTGCACTGTATCCTTGCCTCTGTGGATAAAAGCTAACAAAAGCAAGAGCTTTCCATAATGAATGGGGAAGGAAGTATGGCTCATATAAAATCTGATATGGAGTTATGCAGAAGCTGTACATAGAACATTCAAAAAAATAAAATAAAATGAGAGACCCAGACATCATCCTGAAAGATTCCATGTGTTTTAAAATGGCCACAAATGTAACAAGTATGTTTAATTTTTCATGTTTAACATACTTTGTATGAAAAGGAGCAGATCAGACTGTAAAAGAAGCTCTCCCGGCTGCATACAAAAATAAATGCCATACATAGTCTACGTTATTACATCACTCTGCATTTGGGCATTACAGAGTAAAGTGTGTGTGTGTGTGAAAATGTGTGTGCGCAGGGGGTCGTTGTCGTCCAAATCAAACACCCTTATTTGAATAAGAACAATCACAGTCACCAAATGCAGCAGAGATGTAGGGAGGGAAAATGGCAAGGGGATTTGACTTGCGAATCAGGCGATGCATATCTGCATGCTAATTACATTGCAAGAAGGGGGAAAAGAGTGGAAAGCGCCCCCCAAGCGCCAGACAGAGAGAGGGCGAGGGAGGAAAGACACAGCAGATACGAGAGAAACAAGGGGACAAGAGACCCAACAAACGGACAAACAAACGAAGGAATCAAAGGGAGCTTTAGATGAGACGGGTAATTAATTCCCCATCAGGCTTATTCTGCAGCATTTGATTTTCAAGACAAATCGACATGTGGAGAAAGCGGAAAGGAGCAAAAGCACGGGACGAATGTAGGGACTGGAGCGGCGTGGGGGGGGCGGCATCCGAAAATTAAAATTATTGATTGATCTTAGGATTCTAGGCGTTGTGAAGCAGAGGGCATTCTGAGGATGTAATTAGAGGAGACTGGGACCAAGGCTGGAATGATAATAGATGACACTGGAATTCACTATGGCAATCGGCCATTAATCTTCATTAACGCTGACCAGGATATTAAAATTTCTAATTGGAGGGACAAAAATTATATGGATGGTGTGCAAATGTGTAGTGGGATGTTGATCTTGAGTGTTTTGCTGTAATTTACCAACATGTGGGAATTGCTTCTCCAGGTATAGTATCTCCATTGTATTAGCTTACTGATTAAGATGATAAACTGTTGACTATGTGATGCTAAGTTTAATGTTCTTGTTTTTCAAATGTTTCTTAATTAAATTAAATAGATTTACAGTCAAAATGCAGCAATGAAATTTAAAAAAGGACTTGTGTTCAGCAGTTAATGTAATTGATTACGACTGTAAATGCTTCTGGTTTTATGCACGTTTTCTTTAAAATAATGCAATTAAATTTGTTCTGTGTTGAAGACAATAAATAATATTTACTATATTTTATCTTAAAAGTTTGTCATATGTTACAGACAAAAATACTAAATACAGTAAAAATAAAAACAACATGATTTTTTTTATTGTCCAGTGAAGTTATCAAACACAGCTCAAGGAAAAGCTCATATTTAAGGAACCTCCCCATTCCACACACAAATCACCACTTCCCACCGTTTCTGTGATGTCATCAGAGGTGGCCTTGTATCTGTTCTTTGCTCTCAATTGTGAGGCCCCAAATTAAGGGGAATGGATAGTAGGCCGATATCATGTTTATCAATAGCTCTACCGCCTTGCATGACTATGCTGTGACACTGTCAATAGATTATGAAATCTTACAGTGTCAGCTATTCAATATTACAAATTGCCTGTGTGCAGTAAGTGAGTGTGCAGGAGTCCCTGCTGGTGTGTGCGTGCTGTCATGACGTAAATATTCAGAAGGTTAATGCATATGTTCCTGTAATGTCTCCACATATTCACTTTGCATGATTAGCAACTGTCCTTGAATTAATAAGATGAAAACTGGGAACTGTCTGTTGCAGGTATGCAACCTTTCACATTTAAAAACACAAGACATTCCAGTTGACAGTTTTAAAATCTTGTATAAGGATCAAGCTAAAGATGAAGTAGCTATCATAAACATAATGTAGAAAAACATTATCTCTAAAGTTAAGTCATTACTCATTAGTGCCCAAAGAGAATGTCAAGAGTCGAATTTAGTTCTCACAGTCCTGGGTGAGTATGTGTCAGAATGAGGTGACTGGTGTGATGTCATTAAGTTAATAGTCTTTCACTGGGACTTGTCATTAAATGAAGATATTAAAGCAGCAGGCTGTTTTTATATGCATGCGAAGGTGATGCAAGGGGTCAGAATTACATGAAGTCACTGCTAATGCACAATGGGTAGATGTACAAATACATGGTGCGATGCAATCATAAATACAAATGAGGAAAAGCAGGCATGAAGGGGTTCTTTATGCTCATTTCAGGAGAAATAGCTATCTTTTTCTCTTTTTTCTATAAAATGCAAACAATGGAATGTGGTTCTCTGGGCCTTAACGCAAGTTTTTATTTTTATGTATACACATCCTCTCTAAGACTTATGACTGGGATTAACTTTAGTACTATTATTATTGTTATTATATATTCCAGGTGTGGGAAGCAACATGAGACCTGACACAGTCTGGGAGTGTCACCACTGCAATCATCAGATTGCTCTGATTTATGATTTATGCAGAAAACACCCTGCCAGCGGTTACACCCCTGTACAAGCTGGGATGTGAAAATTTGTTTTAGCCTATTGATTAATCAAGACTAGTCATATGTGTGAGTACTTTATATGTATTGATGCATGCAAGGCAAAAGACAAATGTATGGTTACTGTGGTGGGATCAGTGTGAGTGTGCTTAGGGCTGCCTCTTTGGGTTGAAAAAATAATTTGGTGATGCAACCTTGCAGCAAGAAAGGAATGATAATTTCATAAAAATAAAATATATTGATAGAGTCAAGTCAAAGTAGGGTAAAGACTAGCAGATATAGTTATAGAAAATGTTTACTGCTTTTTAGGTTTGTTTTAATAACTTAGTTATGCAACACTATAAAACAGTTTGGCTTTGAATTATCACAATAAACTAGAAGTCCTTGGAAACAACAATACTGATTAAATCCACAAGGAAACCTCAGGCTGACTTACTCAGCTAAAGTTCTCTACAAATGCTTACGAAGTTGTGCAATGATGTATGAGAGAAAGTTGCATATAACTCTAGACAAATATACAATATCTGGAATGCCAATATGACCGTGCATGATCCAGTCTAAAGTAAAGGTAATTTATTGTGATTGAATTAAACATTTACCATCTATCTATGTTCAGAACCATCTATTCACCGTCTATACATGCTTAGTCCAATGCTGCTATGAATTGAGAGGAAGGTATAGTGGACATGTTGTGAGTTCATCATATGAAAACACAGAGAGATACACAACCAGCCACACTAAAAGTCCATTTCAGGGAGGATTGAAAGACACAAATTACCCAGCATTTGTGTTTTGGACTGTGGGAGAACACCAGATTACCTGGAGAGGATATGAACACTGAGAACATTCAAACACCACACACAAAGGCACCTTGCAGAAAGACTCCAATCGAGGTTCAAAATAAGAAACTTATAGTTAAAAGCTAACAACCACAAAACTTTAGTCCTTGTTCAGGACCTTCAACCTGATTTTCCAATATGCAAAACTTTATTAGTCAACAGTAGTTAGCACTGGTATGAACCTAAGTCGGGACCTTTATTTGCATGTTGTTCCTGTAAAGGTTCTGTCTCAGCACTCAGGCTTTCTCCCATGGTAAAAAACAACATAATGTGATTATTGGTGCTTTTAAAGTTATCCTTTGAGTGAGTGTGTGTGCATTGTTAACCTGTCAAAGGTGTACCCTGCCCTTCCTTTCATCTAATAGCTGCTGGGATAAGTTCCAGCCCACTGTGACCCCACATCTTAATAAATGGATATGGAAAATGGATTTGAAAGGATTCAAGTTAGGAAAAGGAGGAAAAGGTGGTAGAGCAGGCAGTGTAAGTGTTCGGAGTCAAGATGCCTGAAAAGAACTCAATTATTTTACTAACACGTGTACATGAAAGCAGTCCAAAAACGAATAAGACAAAATAAAGTTCATATAGAAATGGACATTCATGCAAATATTTTAGGATTTATACTAAATGTAAGGTTTTAGATATAACTCAGCTGGGCTTAAGGTAATAATTAACTTAGAAAATATACAATTTCCTGTTCACCTGGTAGGAAATACTCCTTTGAAACCTTCAAAATGAACTGATTTGGAAATGAAGTTATGTGGTTGTGGAAAATTCAATTTTCAAGTACAATTGTGCCTCAGAAATTTTAACTAACACCTTTAAGAAGATTTAAGTATTGGAGCATTTCTCCAGCACAAAAATGGAGGCAATTTGTTTCTAGACAAGATGGACTTTAGAGGAATGGGATTTTTGCACCCTCTTGCCACATCAATGCATTGTATTTAGAGATGTCTAAAGAAAAACAATAAACTTCTTTTTCACAGATCATTTAAAAAGTTATTTTAAACAAAAACACTGGAATAAAGGCAAAATTAAGAAAAGGAATACAGTGAGTGCAGTAAAACGTATTTACTTCTTCACAAAAAGGATTTAATTTAATTCTCTCCTAAAGTAATAAATGCTGAACTTTGATGTTAGCAGGCAGACGGCGTCTTTGTGAAAGTTGTTTCTACACTGGTGATGTGTCTGAATTACCAAATAATAATAGAGCAGAACTGCTACCTCAAAGAAAACCCTGAAAAAATACAGCATGAAAACATATCTAAATAAACAGTCATATGTCTTTTTGCATCATCTGTTACAACTAAATTTAGTTAGTTTTTAATTAAAAGCATCTAGTTTGATGAACAGGAATAAACTCAACTTTTTCAAAGTCAAATGGATTCGTTATGGTGCATCTTTGGTGGTCCTGTTTTGCTTCCATTAAATGTCAAAATATTAATTAAAATATATGTTGGCTAAAAAAAAAATTCTGATTATCTTAAACAAAATTGGCAACTGATTGCAAACTCACCAATTTTATGTATCAAGGTTAAAATGGAGTAAGAGGGTGACAAATTTGCCACGAGCAAGGACACAAACCCATTATGTGTATGCAAATAGTTCTATTTTTTATGTTGAGTCTTATGTGTGTGACTGAGGCAAAACCCTGTGATAAGTCAGATTATTATCTGCAATTCCTTATTGGGACTGTTCTTGTGAAAACGGGCATACACAGTAACACTCCAACCTACGGGCAGATTATTAAAGGTTGGAAGCAGCTGCAGCATCACAGAAGCAATGCAGTGGGTCTGTAGCTGGCCATGACCAGGTTGAGGTAGCCATTGAAGAGGTTATTATGGATTCTGAGGGCAGTGCTGGACTCCTAGCCAGATATAATTATAAATTTGGTCATTGGCAATAAGGACAATAGAGGGGAGGGAAAAACAAATATTAGGGTCCCCCCCCGTTCAGACCAGAGCCAGTGTGAGCTGTTTTCCATTTTAATGAATCATGTGTGTATGGAAGAGAAATAGGAGATGAGGTTCATTTTTTTTTTTTAGTGTTTTGTCTCTGCGTGAACATGTGTGTGTTGACTAGACTCAGCAAACTGAGATTTACATTTTCCTTGCAGTGTCCGTGAAATGTTTTCAGACGTGGTCAGCGTGACTGAAATAATATATAAGGCTCAGTCTCTCACACTTTTTCCCTCTCACACATTGGTACAGGATGAAGACAGTTAGAAAGAGGAAGAGATTTAAACGTAATGACCAACCACATGAGAGAAATGAAAAGTCACATTTTGCTTTAACTTAAGCAGATATTGACATTCTGAGTTAAAACTGAAGCTCCTCTGATGTAGTACTAACATTTGGACTTCAAACAGTTATTATTAGATTAGCAAGTTTGAAAAAATATATGTTTTTCAGTGGTGGCTTAAATTAACTATGAATTCCTGAGATTCTTAACCTACTTTTCTCTTCTTGATTCTTGGAGCAGCTGTGCTGCAAAGCAAGCATGGCTTTTTATTTTTTATTTTTTGAATTAAATATATTTACACATTGCTTTGTTTTATATGGTTCTAAAAGTTAGCAAGTAAATACCAATGAAATATTCTATTCCAAAGTGACTTGATGAGTCAATGAGTAGAGTTAGAATTAAGTAGAAAAACAAGCATCGCCAAAGCTGCAGAGTTACCAGAACTTAAATTTGTGCAATAATAGCATTTTATGTAAATCAGCCCTTTCAGATATATTCACTTGCTGCTCGCCTGCTTCTAATTCTATACAAGATGCTTTGCTTGGCAGGTCGTCATGATGGCAATTAAATTGATATTTCTAGGTTGGTTGTAATATATTAAAAGAGATGAAAGTAATTAAAACCCAAACTGTAATATCAGCAGGCACAAAAGGATTGATCACATCCTTGGTGATTTAATTGCATCTCACCAGCTGCTGGATGCCCTGAACATATCTGCAATGCATTATTTAAAAGTAGTTTATTGTAGTCATTGGTGTGTTTCCATTTCTTGGGTGTTCAGATATTTCACTGGTGAAAATGAAAATGCCTGTGGGGTGCAGATTTACCAGGATAGATCCATCTACATAACCAAAATCACAACCATAAACATTCCTCGCATACATCCATACACTGAAAACTTACCCCGGGGCAGTGTGCTTGCATGGGCGCTGTCTAAGCACTTTGTCATTTTAAGCGTAACACATGTATTGATTCCATAGGTTTGATTTTAAATGCAATGATGTCTTCCTCTGAGAGTTGATTAAACCCTTTTGGTATTGATGCACTGGATCTGCAAATGTGTGTGCAAGTTTGTGTGTGTGAGCGTGCGCGTGTGAGAGAGAGAAAGAGAGAGGAGGTAGAAAAAGTGTATGGTTCAGAAACCAAAGACAGCTTGTACACATGTCTGTATGTATTCATTGATAAAACCATCAGAGAAAGCTGGAACGTCAGGACTGTGTGATGCAGAATCCTGACTGAAGGATTCCGAGCCCTCAAGCTCTGGGTTTATCTTGCCTTAAGTTCAGTCACATTCACTCTACTCACTGTTCCTTTCACCTCACCTCTATCTTCACCAATCAATGCTAAGCCAGTCAGTATATTAGCAGTCACTCTCGAAGCAGAATTTCAAACACACTTGGCTCACAATAAATTTGACTGCCAACTTGTTTAGCGTAAGTTAATGCTTTTGTCATCAATATTATGGCAATACAGAGGTCAGAGATATGACTTTTAGTAATCGCACAAGTCAATCTTTTATTTCTCATTAATACAAGTAGGAATCTGCCTACTCAATATGCTCCTTCTTCTCCAAACTTCAATGTTCAGTCAGTTTTTCATATTTATAGACACGTGAGAATTTTGAAGAACATCTGAAATTTCCAGCTGTGCCCACAAAATTAGCACAAGTTGTTTATCAGTTGATTAAAGAAGATTTGATAATGCAAGTAATAGATGCAGAGTGACTTTTCATTGCTTTATTTAGTAGTTGGCTGAGCATTAGCATTGTTTCCTGGGAAAACTTTATGTTTTGTGTTAATTTGCATAAAACACCCAGATGCCTTCTGGCATCTTAATCAGCTGAGCAGTAACGTAATAAGTCTTGGGGTCACAAAGAATAACCTAATAATTTGTTAAACCTGAATTACAAAGTCAAAAAAATAAAATGGGCCCATGGGAAAAAATCATGTCATTGTCAACTAAAATATTTAGGGAGTAAGTGACCTGCACTTTCAACACCTCATAGCATTTATATGCATTGCATGGCCTTTTTCTCCACCAAACACTGATGAACATTTCAAAGACAATGTGAAGTTCAATGGTTTGTCAAAAGGACACTTTAACATGTGGAACAAAAGGGTATCAAACCATGAAATTTGAAGTTAGAGGACGAGTTCTGTCAAAGCCCCTTTAAAAAAAAACACAAATCAGATCATCAATTG
Source organism: Kiunga ballochi (assembly GCA_037177335.1). Lineage (NCBI taxonomy): Eukaryota > Metazoa > Chordata > Actinopteri > Atheriniformes > Pseudomugilidae > Kiunga > Kiunga ballochi. Next base: position 13,664,389 of record JBAMIG010000019.1, read on the forward strand.
AAGTTTTAGAGCATTGTCGGTCACTTAAAAAAAAGATAACCAATAAGTTAACCAATAATAGAATAAGGCTAGATAGGTAAATCTTCTAAATGAAGTAAAACCAAATATTCCTCAATGCCTAAATATTTTAGCTTCATTTGAAAAGTTAAACACTGACAAAAAAAAATTAAAACAAATGTATCTGCTACAATATAAAGAACTTGTTATACAATCAGTAAGCTAGAATGTTACTGCAAAGTCTCAAGAGATAAACATTAAACTTGTCAGTTTTCTACTGTGACACACAGAATGTAACCATAAATGTATCACTCATGGGACTCTTGAATGATAAGGATTCTGCAGCTTTTTGTCATCTATTTAGTAAAAAAAAAAAATCAAAAAGACCAAACTCCACCATGACACAACCGTCATACCAAGTGTAGCATACATCTTGGTGATAAGAGTAATCTCTGATTCACAGTGCGGGTTAAATAAGGAAAGATTTTGTGGGTCAATAAATTTATTGTTAAAGAAACAGTCTCTGTCCCTGAAAAGCAACATGGGATTTTAATTTTGGTGCAAATATGGATGACGTGAGAGAAAACAGCAAAGAAAGAAATAGATCCTCTGTGTATATCGGGCAGACGTGCACAGAAGCATACACGCAGACATGCACATACACCTTGCCCAGGTCCCAGAAGCTAATTAAAGGGAAGGTAGGCGAGCAAAGATGTGATAACTCTGTGAATCATGTAGAATAGTTGTAATGGGTGACCTTTTTTTCTCCCCTCGTGCAGCAGGCAGAAATCTCATTTGAGAGTGAGCCATTCCAATTTGCAGCGGCGAGGCAGGTGTCAAAGTCTCAAGCAGGCAGAAAAACATCCCTCGGTGCCTTCTCTTTTGTTTGAGATCATGTGATGCCCTGTGTGAAAATGCATAGAGCTACAAAGTCCCCTGAAATAGCGGTTTGTATTTCATCTGAAAATACTACTCTCAGTCTTTTCTTCTCTTGCACTTCAGCTTAATCTGAAGAAACAAAGAGTGTTTTCTATCCCCATGTTTTGTATATAGAAAGGATTATGTTAGTGATCAGAGCAAACATGAGAATTATAAACACAGTCGATCTTCATTAGGCTGCAGGCCAGATATTACTGGGCTGGACAGCCTGGAATGTTTGGTCGTCCATTTAGCCAAGGGCAGGAGCAGAGGGGCTGCTGTGCAGGGTTCCAACTCCCTTTGATCCTCTGCAAATGTGTGTGCACGTGCACGTGCGTGAGTGCAATGCAATTTCACAACCCAAGTATACCAGCTGGTCCACGTTAAAGTTCCAAGGTAACCATGGCGCCCTGCGGCTGGTGGAGTGTGTGCGGGGGTGTGTGTATGTCAGAATGTGTGTGTATGTGTGTGATAACATGTGGTATAGGTTTGGATGCACTCCTTCAATCCCACCCCACCACCACCCCCCACCCCTTTGGCTTTGACTTTTAAGGAGTTTCGACACTGAGCTTTTGCCTCTATCAGGTAAACAGGATACGGGTCAGTGATAAAACAGTATACACACACATACACAGCCTACCACCATGGGAGGATATATGTGTATTGCCCTAACCACTGAGTACCTGGGGTTGGGTCACCTAAAATAGTTTCTGATGTATTATTTTTCAGTTGAGATTTTCAGTATCGCATGCTGTAAACTGTTTAGGGAACACTGCCAACATTTCTGGCAGAAGACTCGTACACACAACAGAAGTTAACCAATGTTCTTTTTGAGCTACGTTTAATCCATTTGCTTTTCTATAACTAATAGTATCAATAAAAATTCATGTTAGTTACAAGAAGAATGACTGTTTTGTATATATTTTATGAAAGACTTTTCTAGACAACTACAAGTTGGGAAAATTGTAAACTTGTTCAATTGTACAGACAAGATTGGTTGAAACAAACTATTTGTTTCTTTCTCGGTTTATTTTCTTTGTCAGTGTTTCTGCACATCTTAAAACACTCGTCTTTATGTTTGATGCCTCCTACACATTACATCCATAAAGCAACAGAAAACATTATCCACAAATCTCTTCTTTCATTTCCTTACACAAATATTTACTTGGCAAATAAACTGCAACAAGAGCAACTGCACTATAACAAAAGACTGAGTGAAGGTCAGATCAGCCTGTGAGCATGAGATGCTGCAGGGTTCATGACAATTGCCATGGTAACAAAACTGATAGACATACATTTGTTTGTAATGAAGCAATATGAACAATTGTAAATTAACAGATATATGAAAATAGCTGAAACCTAGACAATATTTTGGTTAATACTCTCACACAAACTATGTTATTCTGTTTACTCTTCAGAAATCTCTGGAACTGAGACTACAAGAAATCAGGAGAAATCGTGTAAAATAATCCACTTCACCCCCTTATTACTTGTACCAGAATTCTGCTTATACGTATGTTTTAGAAAAGGTTTAGTTATTTTCATACATGCCAACTTTGTTTACAGCTGATGCTTTTATTCCTTGTAAAATTACAGGTGTGTTTGTAGCTTGTTTCTTTCATAAATTGTCCAAAGGACCTCAAAGAACTACTTCTGCCTAATTAGTCCAAAAAAACAGAGAGTACATTTAAGTTTTCTGAGCTAAATTTCTGTTTTCACCCAATATATCATTTCCTCAGGTAAGCTGCAGCAGTTCACAGAACAACAAACCCTTTTGGTCTACCCAAAGGATGCCACTTTCAAAGCGCACAAACATGCAATACCCCTCAATCCCTGCATCTGCAGTGACTTCCTGAAGTTGTTTTTTTTTTTTTTTTAAGATAAACAGCCAGAAGCCTCTGTTTGTTCATTGGGCAAAAGCTTCTTACAATGATGAAAGAGCTTTTAGTATTTCTACTCTTTACATTCTAATTGCACATGTTGCACCTTTGCTGGTTTTTCAATTATTTTAGGGGGGAAAAAAGATAATTGGACAATCCCATTTATCACAGCTGCATTGACACATTGAGATCACAAAATCCATTCCCATGCCTGAAACACAGCAAAATTTAAACCCAAGTTTTCTCAGTGACATCTATGAAGATGTTTAATCTTTTCTTGAAATGAAAAATCATCCTGCTATCAAGCTGTCCACCGCAAAGAGAAAAATCTAATGAAAATATAGTGCTACATATTGATAATGATATTCTGTATCTTTCTATTCCCACCTAATCAGAGGTGGAATACAGCACTGAGTCTCCCTCTCTCCTGCCATGACAGCCACAATTCATCACAGCTTTAATTTAGTCTGTTACTGGGGTGTCGATAGGACGAACACTGCCTGGCGATCCTCTTCCACACACACGTGCATGCGCACACTGAGGCAGAGAGATGCATGTTTACACTTCAATAACATACACACCTCTGGTGAGCCTTATGGAGACATGCCGTCCTTTGAATCACGTTTTTGGGTATGAACCCCAATACGTACGTATAGAAAAAAACCTACAAACACAAAGATAAACCCCTTCCAAAGCTAAAGTATGTTGAATATCTAGTTGTGGCCCAAACCTCAAGGCTCTTTTCCTCAGATGTATCATCAGTCATTTAAAGCAATTAAGCACTTCTCAATGAGAATAGCTCGCTCTTCCTTGAGCAAGACGAAGAGGAGCGATTCACAAAGCCATTTTCTACCAAATCCTATTAAAAGGTGAGAAAGGGAGGGAGAAAAAAAAGAAGAGGCTGAAGACTTAAAATAGAGGGCTTTTATTTAAGGACTAGGAGGTATTACAGGCCAGATTACTCTTGGCTTATGTTCCTAGTCTGGGAAATTACATTCCCACTTTTTGGGGGGGTACCGATGCTTTGGAGTGGAAGATGAGAATCACTTTAAGTCTCTTGTTTTTCACTTCTCCACTTCAATGGGTTGTACTTTGCCTTGTTCTGTTTTGCTAGAAAAACATTTTGTTTTTACACTTTTATTGGCACCTCCTGAGCTTTTAGATACCTCTTGGGTTATGTTTTTAGGGATAGGGGTTATGTCGATTCTATCCGGATCTTTCAAGGGAAATTACTTTTTCCATTCCAAGATCCACTGTTAATTATTGATAGCCAGGAAAAGATATATGTAAGAATTTTGTAGGATAAAGGTGTTGTGCTTCAACCTGAACACGTTTTAAAACAATACACCATATAAAAACTGATGGGAGGCAACAGTTAAATTAAAAAACTAGTGCGGGTCATCCTCATGTTTTACAATTTCTATTAAACATTATGAACTGATAGATACCAAAATGTGCTGGAAATTTAGCTTGAAACTCTTTAGAAAACATTGAATGTCATTTTAATTTATCTTTAAATCAGAATACAAGTTAACTTAATTTTAAAGATATGTAAAAATCAGTGTAAACGTAATTCTGAAAGAAAAGGATAATTCTAAGTTAAACTTACAATATATTACAAAGTTGCAGTTTATTCCCATTTTAAATCCAAATTGACTATTTCCTTTATCATTTATACAAATGTGGAAATAATTCTTCTTATGTGGCCTTTCATAATATAGCTAAAAAGAAAAGAGGGAGTAAATAGATTTAATTTGTTCCTGGCAGACACATCAGAACTCTCCTCCCACTTTAAAGTGAAATGAGATAAAGGTGAATAAATGTAATCCTAAATCAGAAATTAATAATTATATGTTTACACAAAGGAAAATACTTTAATTTGAAATTGTTTTAATTCAGAATAATTAATTCAAGAATTTTAAATATTTAACTGTAGCCATTGGTAACATGCTTTTAAAAAAGCCTCAGTCAGTTAAATTAAATGGTTAGTGAATAGTTTGTCATTAAGAAAGTGAAAATCATGGCTTTTCCTTACCAGAGCAAGTGAAATATTATTTTTCTCTCTGTGGCTTTACTGACAATAAAATAGCACACTGTGGCTTTCTGATGTCGTGCAAATGTTCTTCTGGGGATATTTCTTTGATGCAACAAACCACCTCATTACTGATTAAAAGCAGAGTACTTTATTTCTAATTGGACTTTTTTTCTTTCAGAAAATTGACAGTTAACATACTGAAACTAATTTGTATATCTAAAATAGCTGAATTAGTAAGTTTTATTAAGAAAAATACCTCACTAAGCTAAGGTTTCAGGCTTTTAATTTGTGTTTTGTATCCCCTGTAGTTGATCTCTGAAACAATATCAGTGACATTTTATTTGGTGACTAAATATTTTGGCTATGCACTAAAAACTTAAAGTCCTTATTTTCCCTTGTCAACTGCGAGGTTCAATTAGTTGTGCGGAGAACTGAGATCTCACTCCCATTCAAAAGCATGCAATGAACCTTTTTTAAAACCCTACAGAAGTTTCACACAGTTGAAAAATGTACAAGCATCTGCTAAATTACTGCCACACAACAAGGGTAGCCTCAGCTCACATTTGATGTGTTTTTCATTTCATCACCATTAATTGATAACTTTCTCCAATCTAACTGACAGCAGAGAAATCCTGTGAAGTCATTATCCTCTCCGCTGATCAGCAACTGTGCAACCATAGTCGGTACAGGCCAGAAAGATACAGAGTAGTAGTCATAGTAGACGCCTTTTCTAACTCGGGGCACATTTACTGTTGGACTAGCAGCCAAAACGGCCTGTCTTCACCTTGAAAGCTGAAATTTTTCAAAACACTGAAAAAGTATGCACGGAGATATGCACGTCACAGTATGTGCAGGACCACTGATGAATATGAATACAGGCCCATGTGTGTGCAAACTATGTACTGTATATATGTCCTTCTTCTTGCCAAACTGTAAAACAGATTTGGGGTTTATTTTTGTTGTGTGAAAGCAAGGCTCAGTGCTGCTTAAACAGACATCTGCAAAGAATAGACCTACTCATTTGGCGATAATCAAAACAGCCTGACTTTATTCATGTAACTGCTGCGATCTGCAAGCCTCTTGGCAAAAGCAGAGAAAAAGAAAACACAGATGTGCGCATGTTATACAGACACATACACACACACACAGACATTTGAATAAAAGGTCAAATAGCTTTATCAATAACTGTGGAAAATGTGTTTTGTGAGAAGAAGGAGCAGCTGATCTGACAGTGGCCACCGCCCTGATGAATAACCGCCAGGAGAATCAATAGGAAAGAGGAGTTGAGGTGGAGTGCGGGAACGTTTTGTCATCTAACGGTACACTCCAATATCTAAGCTCATCCATCAAAAGCAGCAATGGCACTTCGTACTCCGCTTTAATTGAAAGCACACTGAAACAAGTTATTTACATGACGGGATGGATTTGAACGAGTGCACGTCAACTGGCAGCTTCGCTGTTATGTCGTTGCTAAATGTTTGTTTCATGAGCTGACGCTTCACTGTCTGTGAGCAAGCATGACTGTCAGCTAACGATGGAAATGCAGACAAATAGTACAGCGTCAAGTCTCACACAGACACGAGAAACACAAGTAGGGGAGTTTTTTTTATAACGTGTGTATTGACTTCTACGTATTCATTTTAACTATCAAATAACTGGCTTCAACAAACAGCAGTTTTCAAAATCCTGCCAAATAAGTCATGTTTATAAAATCATTTTTTAGAATGAGCAGAACTTGAAGCCTCCTAGCTCCTCTTCACTGCACATAAAAGATGTAGCAACAAATTCGTCTTTGGTTTAAAAGCAACCAGGTATTTTTTTTATTATTTGTGTTTTGTTTTTTTAAGTGGCATGCAGGGATTAAATTCAGGCTGTCTGCTCTTCATATTGAATATACTATAGGGTTTAATTTGATTCGAGCCCACATGTGTGTTGATTTAAAGGGACCCTCTGTATATGTACTTCTGACCTTCAGTGAGAATTGGCTCTGGACGTTTTGCTACATGCTGTTTTAATTCCAAGCTCTATGAACATTACATGTGGTTATACTTCTGAATGATTTTACAACTCATAACATCATGTAGACTTAATTTGGAGTCCCTCCCGTTCATAACATACTCAGACTTTAAACTGTGAAGACTTAAATTTTTCTCTAGACACTTTGCTCTTAGTAGTTGTACAATCAATAACAGCAGACTGATTTCCAGTCCTTCGGGTCTCTTCCATAAAGTAAGTATCAGATGTTTTTGGTGGTAGCCTCAAGTAAAAAAAAAAAAAAAACCTAACCTTACAATTGTTGTTAACACATCTGAGTCTTACCATTTCCAATCCCCTCTCATCTGAACCAGTGTAGCAACTTGGTTGAATGGCTGACATGAAAAAACTGGTGAAAAAAGTAACAATTCTACATACTACAGAATGTGCAATAAGCATAGAAGTCTTTTCCAAAAGTCTGTCACAGTCATTCATGTTAAATTAGTGGGAGGTCCTAAATGAGCGGCTGATGCATCATGTTTGCCCTGGGTGACCCAAATTGAACTCCAGATGCTACTGTGTGGCACCATGTCATAACCAGAGCAAAAAAGACCACGGGGAGGAGAGCCTGTCTGCCTGAACGCCAGCAAACATCTGTCAAGTATATTCATATATAGCAAACATACAGAAACTCTTTATTCTTTGTAGACTGACTCCACACTGCACAGGATTCAGAACCACAGAGACTCACAATGTTAGAACCGGAACAGTGACTGTTTTTAGAGCTCTGGGAGACAAAGCCAACACCAGAAGGCTGTGCCAACAATCTTTCAAAAAACTGATTTTTGCTATACTTTTTGAAACAATCAAGGTTGCTGACTAGTAAGTCATCTAAGAAGCAAAAAGTCACATTTTGACTCCTCTTCCTGTCCTTTTGTAATGCCAAGCCCATTAAATAAAGCATGGGTAAAATATTCCACAGCTTTGGCTCTTTGAAACACTGCGTTTAAAGATAAAACAGATGCTTCTGGGTGAGTGAAATTTGCATCCAGTATATTCCAAAATGTTCTAAATACTGTTTCCGGTCATTGTCTGTATTCATGCTGGGTTCTGGACAACAGAAAGAGGTTTGGGAATGTACTTTAAAACCACAGTGATGCAGGCCAGCCAGGTTCAACTGAGAGTTCAAGACTAAATTAATGCATATTTCCCTTCTAGTGGCAATGAGGCTAGTCAAATGTACAAGCTTCCTTTCATGCAACATCTCAGCCTAACTTTAATGACTGTAGAGGTCTATTCGATTGGTAAGGATACATTTCCCAATAGATAATTTGCCTACTTTGCAATCCCACAAATTCATATGACTGCTTGGTTTTATTTTTTTTTTTTCTGGCTGCCTAAGTTCACTTTCTAACTTATTAACAGGGTATGGCTCTGAGCCACTGTTTGTCTAAGGCGCCTGCTCTCAAGGCATTTGCAGACTACATGGGAAAACCTTGGCCAGCTCTTCTAAATATGTTTTTGTTAAAGTGTCCAGATATATTTTCTCTATGGTCAGGGCTCTGAAACAGCTTTGGCTCAGTATATGTGTTAATGCTGAAGAGGTTCAGTTATTTTAGCACATTTGATAGTATGTTGACATATGTACTATCCTGGCCAAACTCTGCGTCACCACACGCAGGCATGCATTGTTCTCCTTTTAGTTGCCTCTAGGGTTCACTGTATGTTTGAACAGGGTATCCAACTAAGATTAATAAGGATGACAACTGTTGTCTGGGACAAACTCATCTCTGAAACTCCTGCACCGACCAAAATGAGAAAAAAAAGTAAATAATGGATGGATTAACATATAACATTTCTACATTAGAAAAAAATTAGGAATAATTGCTAATTTAGTTAAGAACAAAAGAGAGTTGAAAAATGAGAACTGATGTTTTGAAGGTTATTTTCCCACATCAATGAGTTTGTGTGGTAAATGAGCCATGACGATTATTTTCATAAAAAGCAATAAAGACCAGTAATTATAAAAATGTCAATAAGAATTCATCTTTCAAAAATCTATAAAGCTATTAAGTCTGTAATTAAAAAGATAAGCAGTTAAGCCTGAGAAAATTGCATTTTCCTGCACAAGCAACTGTGAAGCCTCATCTCACGTTTGTTTTGTAAATTCCTCAACAAAAACATTAACTTTGAAGTATTAATCTGATCTACGGTATTGATAGGAATCTCCCATTAAAAGGCTGATGCTTGTACTTCATACATATATGCTTCATTAGGTACATCTTGACTGCAAATCCAAGGGGTCATTAAGCTTCCATCTTGACAATTACACACACAGGCACTGATACACCCACCCACCCACAATACAACTAGTAAAAGCGCCCACTTCACTTCTTCACCTGCTAAAATGTCCAGAAGTAGTTCTGTCACTTTAGCTCATAATGGTGCTAATGAGTTAAGAGTTATGCGCACCCAGTCTATATCTTTTAACACTGAATAAATTACATTTCTCTTTGAATATTTAGACAAAGAAAAGCATAAATTCTCACACATTTTAAGAAAACCTACTATTAATCCTTCAGGCCACATATGGCTGACTGTTATAATAACCGACTATTAGGGGATCTAAACGCATAATTTCAGATGTGTTGAAATGCTAAAAGGGCTTTTGCTAGTAGATTCACTATTGATCTACCTCACTACTAGTGTTAGGAAAAAAGTTTTCTCCGTTACTTTTTCACAAAAAATAAATCCCATATTCAGTCTTATTTTTTATGAATATGTTAGAAATAAGTAAACGCAATATAATAATTGGGACTTTCTGAACTCAAAAGAAATCTTGCAAGGCAAGATCTGAATTATAAATGTTTCCTCTCTCATTTCTCCTGGATTTTGAATGGTGGTCACCTCTCATCTAAGACTCTTACACTCCATCTTGTTTGCAGAGTGCATGTTTGTGTGTATGTACATCTCACTCTCATCCTAATGTTTTGATCTGGTGTGTGTGTTCACAGTGGACATTAGGCAATCTCTCAAACCAGTAATGGGCTTTGATTCCCCAGGGTTGCAGTGAGATGGCCACTTCTTACATTAGCCAGTCAGGTATGACAGCGGCACGGCTTGCCTTCCCCTCGGCCAGCCTGGATAAATAATAAATGAAAGTGGTATTTCAGTCTTCCAAATCATCCGCAGGGTCAAGACTCCCTTCTCGCAGTGAACTTTGTAAGATGCGCCGAAGCGCAGCGAGATGCTAAAGGTTAGCGTCTTGGACAAGACAATTGTGCATTCGGCCTGCAAGCACAAGTAGTTTATAAACATCCACCACAATTTCCACCCCCCTAGTTGTGGTGTGGAGTTTCTTAACCCAGCCCCCCCCCCCGCCCCCCCCCCATCCCCTTCTACTTCTGTGGGAGAATGAGAAGACACACGAAGAAGAAAAGTTAGCATTCTCACAGAGCATACATCTGCTGCTAAGATGGCATTTTGTATTGATTTCTCCTGAAGCCTATAATTTGGAAAGCTTGTAACAGAAGATGAAGTAAATATCATTTTATTTGCTCAAATGGTTTCAGATTAGATTGGATTGAGATGGAAATGGTGAACACAGTCAAATTCAGATGAGAAAACAGCAATTTTACATAATTGTCCACAAATCTGGTGCCAGAATACATTAACACTGTTCTAAAACTGTCAGACCAAAGACGTAGAAATGGACTAGAGTAAGTAAAGGAACCATTTCCTCAACTCCATGACATTTTTTACTCAATATTGCTGATTTTCAATGTACTGCATTTATATTTATACTTTTATGAATGACTTTAGTTCAACACAAGCCTTACAGTCATACAAATATTCTTCGCACTCACAAATACAATGCCAGTGTAGTTTTTTTTATGTAGACTCTAAAATCAAAATGTCAACAACAGACATCAGAATAAAATAAACCCAGTTTACATTGGTAAGGGGTGAAAGGAGGCGGGTTACAAAAACAAGGTAATTTCCCTACTGCATTTGAATATGTCTCTGATACAATAATTTAGCAATCCTCTTTGTTTATTTGCTTTTCTCCATTGACGAGACAGACTTCAAAAGTAGCAACCTTTGACGAATCTACTTGTGTGCCAGCAAGTTGCAGAGCCAAGTTAATGACCACTGTTTATAGCCCCATCAGAGACAGCAGTTCTGTTTTTTATTTACCCTGGAAGGTGAAGTTAACCTTCTTCAGCTCATTGTAGCCAGAGGAGAATGGCAGAGATTAGTGTATTGGTCATGGTGAAGTGACTGCGCATATAGTACATGACAAGACCCAAACGCATGGACAAATATGGTCAATTCCTGTGAGGCTGCTAAAAATTATCCTATTTGTTTTAGAGGATCGATGGTACATATCACTATGCTGATACATTTTAACATGCAAACTGATTATTTACATTGATAAAAAGTCCCCCAAATATTATTTTTCACTAAAACTAAAGCTGAATTTAGTTCTCTTTATCTGTGTGCACAATACAGCAGTAGTACTCGTGTTATAGAACTTCCATTTTTTCTGTTCGTCTTCCTTCCATTCATCTATCCATCAAATCAAGTGGGCCACTCAAGCTAGAAACTCATCAGAACAAAGCAATCAGCTTTGTCCATCAGTCCTCTTTTCATTAGAGGCACATGCAAACCACAGTGGACGATGTGTGTACTTACGTTTGTGCTATGGAGAGTGTGTAGTGCTCATTAACTGGGGTCAGCTAATTATTCGACCAGAATAATGAAGGTCAGTATGCTCGTCTGTCTTTGTGTGCACAGCCTATACATGTCTGAGATAAGTACACCTCTTCAACCCTTCTGTTATTTGTCATCTTGATTATGGGATATTATTGAACTGATTCCACACCTTCATATTCATAATTATCCTATACATTGGATTAGCCTTTACTTTGAGCATGGTGACTTCCATAAAATATTGAAATGTCACAATAATAAACTGAATATACACCTTTACTGTAGGACATAGACTTAGACTGTGAGAATATTTCCATTTGACTAAATGTAAAAACTGAGAGGATTCTCTTTTCACATAGACATAATGCACACAAATGGAAATCACCATTTGATTTCTGGTGTTGTGAACCTGAAGAAAAATTTTCTTGTCAGTCATGAAATGAAGTACAATTTCCACAAGCTTCAATAGAGACTTCTAAAAATGTGAACTATGCAATTATCTATAATGAAAAGGAATTCTGATGCCAAAGGTATTGTCCATATATATGCAGCCATGTCACAATTGAACATGTGGTTGCAGAATGGTGCTATTGTAATGGACAGACAGAACCAAATTAGGCAGATTTGACAACTATTAAATGACATGTCCACTTACCTAGATTCTTAATGAACTGAAAGCAACAAAGTCTATTATTCATCTATCATGCATGATTAACATTCTGTGTGGTTACATTAATGCTGTGCAAGCTGTCACTCACCATCATTATATATTTCTTATTATAGCTTTTCTTTAAGCAGGAAAGTGTCTTATTGAAATAAAAAACTCTTTTGCAAGTCCTGACCAGGACAATTGCAGCAGTGCAGTCATGACAGTAAATGTACAGACATTTTGACAAACGTATCCATTTAAGAAAAATCTTTTCTTTCTCCCTCTCTTTATCCTTTCCTTTGCTCTCTTAACTGTTATATCTTTCTTCCTCTAAACTTAATTTTTCCTCTGCTTCTATGTAACATATTTAAAAAGTGTTCATATACAAGGATTCATTCAGTTGGAGCTTAAATGAAACATGTCATTTAAAAGTTATATTAGTGGGCCAAAAGCACAGTTATGAAAATCAGTAGTGATGGATAGAGAGAGCAGAAAAGTTTAGAGTTTTTTATATATTTGTTTTTGGATTTTATTATTATTTTTTGCATGTGTATTCTTTATGAACAGTTACCATTACACTAATGGAGGTTTGCCTTCTTTACAATAACAGCATCATTAACAATCAGACACAAACACAAAACAATGTAACCTTTCACATCACCTTAGGTCATCACCTGCACATCAATGAAACTGAGGGCCAACTTAAGAACCACACATTATTAAGCAAACACTAACACCTTTATCTGAATGTGGGTTTGTCATAAAATAAACACGATTTTAAAAGATAGGTAATCAAACAGTTGTGGAAGAGACTTTAGAGAATCAAAAATATTTTTATAGATAGTAAAGCCTAAATTACTGAAGGAGCCATTGATTAGTGTCCTTGTGGTAGGTTTATGGTAGGTAGAGTTTTGAGATGATTTGTAGATATGTGATTTTACCAGCTATGTTGTGAAATCATACACAGAACAAAATGTTTGCTTAAGCAAAAGACCCCTTTATTAGTATTTTAACTAACTCACACTATTGTTAAGATAGCACATTTTATAGACAACATTAAAATTAAATAAATAGTGTTAAAACGTATCAACCCCAAAAAAACTGACCCAGTCCTATTCTGGCTATTGTAAACCCCAGTTCCTAGACCCCAACATCACTAACAAGCAGCGGATACAGCGCTGGATTACTGTAGGCGTTAAATCAATAGCTGCTGGTCTCCCAGGCACAGCTATAGATTATGAATCAGTGTTGGTGAGCAGAGCACCATGGTGGCAAAAGGAAGTAAAGAGACAAAGAGAGGGAGAAGAGAGGAAAGAAAAGGCTAAATACTGGCTCAATCCAAATAGGTATCATATACCACACTCACTGGTGGATAAACAGATGACTAGTTAACAAATGCGATGCAATGTACAATAACAGAACTGATAAAGCTGTATGACTTCAGAAATAATTTAAGAACATACAAACGAGTTAATCTTCATCACATCTTTAAAATATTTATATATTAGGCTGTCAAAATCATGTAGCATTTCATACAGACTTTGACCAAAGCAACAATCATTTCCAAGATGTGAAGTTTAGAACGCAACCTCGCCAATATCTATATTGCTGATCTATGACAACAAAGCCCATTAACCTGGGAGAACCTCTGGTAATCTCTGCTGTGAGCTCCAATGTTTGTAGCCTTCAGTTTAATTCAAGGCCCTCTGAGTCCTGTTTACAGATGGTATCTAAGTGGCTTGATTCAACTGCCAATGAATATTGGCATGTGTCTGCGCCCCATAGACCCTGCTATTAGGGGTGGAGACCACAGGCTTAGCCAAACACAAACTGAACATGACATTTTTCTCACTGCTCCAAGTTCGATTGACACACACCGGCATGTTCACAGTCATGCCTGTCCACAAAAAAAAGGTAATTCAAGTCAGATGTCCAGAAACGTCAACATAAAGTTAGCATCTAAATTACTGAATAATACAAAAACACCTGTGACCATATGTAAACACAAACAAACAAACCCAACAAAACAGATTCTTTGACATTGAAATGGGGGGAGGTTTCTGGACCCATACTGCCCCCTGCCTCACCTAACCTTGCTCTGTTTGTTGAGTAGAACAGACACCAGAGGAATAACTCATCTCCCACCACAGATTTAGGATCAGATTACCCTGGACCAGCTTCCTAACCTTAACCATTAGATAGATAAAACAATATCTGTTTTGGGATCAGTGTCTGGGGGATGGAGATGATACTGAGAAACTATCAGAGGTGATGGAGTTCAGGGTCAGGCCCCAAGGAGCTGTGGAGTGGGAAAGGGTCAACCAAGACTACCTCAGGGCAGAACCTGTGATAAACAGAGGAATGGAAGAGCTCTGTAAACTGCTTTACTTACAACTATTATAAACTATAGATTTAAAAAAAAGACCCAATACATTAGCTTCAACTGCTTAAAGCATTCATACTTGAGCAAAGGTTTATTTCAGCTGTAGTTATCAAACCTATTACTTAGCCATTTTTCAAAGCTGTTCACAATACTTGAGGTTGTTTAAACAGTTAGTAAAGATTTACAAATATGAAATTCAATTAGCTCACACGAGTTGTTAAGTGATGTGTCTGTGGCTAATCCTAGCATGGATACTGTGTTAACATTTAGCTGCAGACTGTGGTAGCCATGAGCCACCAGCTGTGTCTGAATGACTGAGTCTCGAAGGAGACTGCTGCTCCACTATGGAGCTGTCAAGGTCAGCAGGAACACATCCACGTGCACACGCACATATACTGGCTCCCAGATATCTGGAAACACATGAACACATACACACCAAGCACCAGAATGATTAATCTGTCAATCAATGCTCCCATGTCCTGCAGTGAGCCCTTGTCGTTTCCCTGGGAGGTTCCTGTGAACAGAACCCGAGAGCTTGCAAGATTGGTGTGCAAGTGTGTCATTTCTTCATCACGTGTGTTTGATTTGTGCAATCAGAGGCTATTCAAATCATTTTGCACATCATACCACTCAAGAACAGCTGAAATGCAGAACATGGCACCATGATATCACTTTTCCTTTAGTTTTTATAGGGTCCCTTTTACTATATGCTGGTCTGTTGATGACAACCAAGAGGGAATAAAGATATGGAAAGAACTCCTTACCACAACAGGAATGAGTGGTAGACTGGTCCTTATGCTGTGCCTGAATGACCTACAAATGCATATTATCTCACAGCACAGATGACAGATGCAGTTTGTTCAAAGGGAAGAAGGGACACTGCAGAACAGCATATTCAAATCATAATTCTTAACCAGAGTTAAAAACACCTAATGATCAAATAGCAAATACTACTACACTACTACATTAGTATAAGACATTAACAGGTTTTTTTCATTGAAATTTTGAGTTAAGCCAAAACTGCAACAAATAAACTAATTATTTAAGTTGTATTTTAGTTGCATGTAGAACTTCACTTTACTTAGTTAAACATTTTGTGGTTACTAAATGTACATTACATATTTTATTGTCAGATTAGATTAAATGATTAATGGTGGCGCAGTTGGTTAGCACAGTGGCCTCACAGCAAAGAGGTTGCCGGTTCGAGCCTTGGTGTGGGCAGGACTCCAGCCGGGAACGATTCTGTGTGGAGTTTGCATGTTCTCCCCGTGTTAGCGTGGGTTCTCTCCGGGTACTCCGGCTTCCTCCCATAGTCCA
>JBAMIG010000019.1:13680354-13691176 GCA_037177335.1 Kiunga ballochi
AGTGAGTGTGAGTGTGTATGGTTGTTCGTCTCTGTGTGTTAGCCCTGCGATGGACTGGCGTCCCGTCCAGGGTGTACACCGCCTCTCGCCTGTTGGCTGCAGGGATAGGCTCCAGCCCCCCTGCGACCCCGTTAGGGACAAAGCGGTAGATAATGGATAGATGGATATTATATATATATATATATATATATATATATATACATGACACAACAGGCTTTGAATCAGGTTTTTCCCATAAAATGATATAAAAGGTCTCAGAAACAATATGTTTCGAATTTGAACATCCAACGTTAAAGGGTTAATATGATGAATTCCCATTTTTTCAATTTTGAAAGTATTTAACCCCTCTAAGGATGTACATCTTAACTTCTTCATTTTGTGTTTTTTTCTGTTTTCTAAGAAACTTAAAAAGTGTGAAATTGCTGTTTTAAGTCAATGTTTTTCACAGCTATAATGATCCGATTATAACAGTGATCTTTTGTTAACCAGTGCTACTATTTACAATTATTAGTACATGTAGAAATCATTACAAGTTTTATGTGATTTCATGTGTAGTATCTGTGATGCAATTTATTTCATTTGACAGTTTTTTTTTCAAAACTGCTTTGAACATGATGTTCACTAATTATCTGTACTGCAAACTCTAATTACTTCATCTCTTTCTTCCTCATGCTTCCATTTAACCCTCCATTTTCACTATGTCTGACCATCACTTCATTTTCACAACTGTCCTCAGGTCTGCCAGCACTAATTGCAGATGACCAATGCAGTTGAGGGTGGAAAAGTTGGAAAATGGGGACAAAGCCTTTAGTGCTTGATCTGGAGAGCTAAAAGAGTTAGCCTTGTTCCGTGTGATCCAATCCAAGTCAATCACATTGGGGAAAATTGGATTCCTGAATAAGGAAATCCCATGAGGGAGGTTAGTCTGTCCATCTGGATCAGCAGAAGACATTTCTTCTCCTCTTACTCTCCCTGCCTTTCATTCTCTCCACTGAGGCACTGTGCGTGGAGAGATTCTGTTCTCACTTTAGTGAACCAATAGGGCCATAATAAGTATTGATTAAGCTATTAGCCAACATTACCCAGGCACTGGCAGAGACTGTGTTTAGAATCAGCACCTCAGGAGTCTGTCACACCGTGTCACACACATGAACACAAGGACATACACTTACACACAGTTTTAAGAGGTTGATTGGGTGTGCTGGGAAGTTGGTTAGTTACTGAGGCGACTAAACTACTATTCTCTTATCTATTTCCCTGTGTCCCTCTGCACATCTTCCACAGCTCTATCTGTGTAACTGAACTCCAATCAAGCAAGGCCACAGTCCAAAATATACCCAGTTTGAATGAGATGGGTGAGAGGACAATACACACTCGCACACAAACACAAGGAATCAGATAAAAGAGGCTTGATTACAAAAGACAAGGTCATAGTGAGGACTGACACAGGTTGAGCCAAGCTTTCAGAGTCACGCAGCTCACATGCACCTACGAGTGGCTACCCACACATAAATTCACCTTTTCAAATGAAGCACAAAGAGGGGAAAGTTCTTTATAAGATTTTTTGAATGTGGGCCATATTTGTTCCAACCAAAATGCTAATATGCGAGTCTGACGCCCAGTCAGAGGCACTTTTTGTCCTACTCTAATCACTCCGATATGCTGTACTTCACTAATAAAGAAACAAAACAACTGAGCCTTAGAGACACAGACAAGGGTTAGAATTAGCTGCCACCAAAACCCAACACCACTATGTTTTGAATATATTTTCCAAGAATTTATCTGACTGAGTGATTTCCAATACATTGTCAGGACAAATTACCTCCACTTAATAAGATCCTTGGTGGAAGCAGAAGACAGCCTCTCCGAGAGGGGGAGATGAAATGACAAGTATTAATTTGGGATTTTTCACAAACTGACACTCCAGCCTCCATCCTCAGGCCCTGGGGCTGTGTCACTTCTCACCCATACTCACAAAAACACAAACCCTTCAGATTTTCGCTGTTGCTCCCCATCCCTCAGCGACTCCCGCCTCCTCCTTCCTGATCATGGAAGAAATTCAGTGGCGTAGCAATTACCTAAGTCTTTTATCAGTCATTTCAAAGGAGGAAAATTAGAGCAATTGTGTCAGGATGGTCATATGGGCAGAAATTGCACACTTATTGGGTGCACTTACGCCTGTGACTCTGCTCCCTGCACTGATGGGCCCATTGTTAGGGGACGGTGCCTTCGAGACTGCTGATTGGGGATGAGAGCAGATGCATACACCCCCCCAAATTCTCCCCTCACTCCAGTAAAACCCCACCCTGCAATCCTTGCCAACACATCAAATCTTTTAGTTGATTCAGGCCGACCCCACTCGCTTTAATTAATATAAAATCACACCAAAGCTTTAATTTATGTAGACTATCATCAAAGTTAAGGTAGACCCACCATCTTCTTTGTCAGTTAATTCATTTAACCCACCGCAGCTTGTTCTACCTCTCCACCCTCTTGCCAATCACTTCTTTCCTGTTCTGCATGTTACCATCTTCATGTTCTGTGGTTGAGAATGGTTATCATTTCGGTAAACTACTCATTTGATTCTGTTTTGAAGATTCTATTAGAGCTTTTACGGTGACATTAAAAGGAAATGCCTGAACTAAAGTGCAGATATGTTTGTTCCTTCTGGAAATTTTAAATTGGTTGAAAGCAGCATATCTAAAGAACATTTTTCAGAAGGAATCACAGGCATTTTATGCTTTGCAGACTCACGTAATTATGATGGATTGATAAACCAGTTCAGAATAACAGCAACTGAGATAACATGACCTTTGGCAACCCAATTCCATAGCAAAATGTCATCTGAATCTCAATCTTCTAGCAAAACTATGCAAAACCAATAGCACAGCAATCACAGATTTAAAGCTTAAACGCCATATATTTTGAAACACATATGCCATTACCTTGCTCCCAAAGATGATAGGCCACTCAGCTAACAAGTGAAGCCTCCGTCTAATACTAACTGTCTGCTTGCAAAGATCTTTCCCTAAATGCTAACTAGATTCAGGCAGTGAATTCTAGCAGTAAATGCTAAGTCTATGGCTTAATCGTCGACTCTAGCTCCTTTACACCACAGGGAGCTGCCGGGCCTCTCTATTCCCACTCCACTGGCCACACATCTCCACTCAATCTGTCTTAGCATATTGATTTCCCAGCTGTCTCATTGGTTCCTAACATAATTATGGCCGGCTAGGCTAGGGGCACAGACGCAGGACTAATACATTTACACCAAGCCCCATCAGCACAGGCTTATATTCATGTCATTGGAAGAAGCCAAAGATTGGATGCCTCTGAGAGGCAGACCCACTAAGAGAATTTGGGGGGCTTTGCTCTAATGAAAAAGGGAATTAGCTGGATCGACCTCCACCACACTTCAAGATCAATAGCAACATTCATGAAAACATGCAAGGGAAAAAATTAAGACAAAAAAGTGACACATATTAATAAAGACCATTTTATTCATATAATTTCAATAATCACCTTATGAGACTCCTTAAGATTACCATAATGTATGTATTTGAGTTCAGATGCTTGTAAAAAGTTAGGACTGAATCTGTTTACTATTTACAGGTTGCCTGTGGAAACAGTAGATTCAGCGCAGCACCATTTTACTTCTCCGATTAGTTTCCCCAAAATATATTTGCAAAACGTCTGTAACCCCCTAACAGCTTAAGAAAGGGTAAAAAAGAGTGTGAGTGTGAAGGTGTTTGGAGGTGTGTGTGTGTGTGAGAGAGAGGAGGGGTGGTGTGGAGGGAGGTGGGGTGGGGACACTATATTTCGCTCTGCCTAATTGTTGTCAGAAGCTGACCTAAAACGCAGAGACAGTATTTTTCAAAGTCAAGGAAGGGGTTGAGGAGGGGTGGGCAATTTATCATGGTATCTCCCTTCCTCCGCCTACCGTCCAGGACCAGCAATGGTTTGCTAGTTATTTAATTCCATGGATCAGGCCTTTAATGGCAAACTCCAGCCCTATAAATTAGACATGCACTCGATTAGGATGTCTGGCGTAAGCAGTAGTTCTAGGTATGATTCTGACATACAAGGTCGTCCATACGTTCTACCACCTATTGCGATTAATGATCATTAGAGACTCAGGTTGTTAGAACCCAGACAGATACATGATTGACAAAATCTTCCGTACTCGATACATTTTATTTTGGATATTTGAATGTTGACTATGAAATCAAAGTTGAAATAGCAATTTGCTTAAGTGCACTCATGAATCAAACTCGAACACTAACAATCAGTGGAAGTGTGGCTTGAACAAAAGTGCTTCAATTACTGTTCAAAATTATACATATGGATATTTAGGAAAAACAAGACGTCATGCGGCACTCAAGTTGGTACGACAATCAAACGTTAATTATACTTAAAGTACTACAGTGCAGTGCTGCAGAATAAAGATGTGATGATGACTGTATATACACAAGGAAAATGAGCACATTGAGCAGACAGCTTGCAGCAACATAAAATAACCTTCCACACACATTGAGGCTCTGATCAGCACAGTGCTGAACCAAAAGAGACTGTCTTCCATTATGATCCTTTAAAACACAAAATATATTTGACACATTTCCAAAGACACCAACCGCATGCACATTAGCAAAATAGCTTCACTGTAATATGTGTTTATTATTAGGGACACCATTTACCTTCACACCTTATCAACAAGTCTTTCATAGCTCTTATACACATATTGTTATAATGGAGTAAATAATGCTGTCAACTCTGTAGGGATTTCATTTTTTCTTGTTGGTTTGCAGTTTACTTTTAATTCTCACATTTCTCAAGGGTACCATGAGGTTTCTTTCTTTTCTTTTGCAAAATTTCATGTATTTATTTATCAATCTTATTTATTTATTTGTTTTAGTGGCATTTTGGACAGTCGCAAGCCTTTGCTGACAGTTATTTTGGCTCCTGGCAGCACAGACATTGACTGTCAACGGGACGTCTCCTTTCTTTTATTCATTTCTTCTTTCCTGAGAGATGCTGCTGAATGCAAGTCAGCCTTTTCTCCCTGAAGGGAGGAGAAGTGGAGGGGGGGGCAGTGGAGAGGACAGTAGTGGAGCGGGTTGGAGGGGGCAGACAGGAGGGATGGGGGGAAAAAAAGCTGCAGGGGTGGGGGTTCAATGGGGGAGGGGGTGATAAGACATGTTGGGAAGGTGTGGTGGACCATTTCATTCTTCTGCTACATTCTCTCTATTGTGTATTTAGCAACAAAACGTGTGTGCATGTCTGTGTGTAAAACTGTGGAGGCTTATTCAGGAGGACACACTCCTGACCATCAGATCAGCCTCCATTCTGACATTCCTGAGCTTCCTCAGTCTGAAAAGGCCACCACAGACTCAAATGTCTGTGTGTGAGTGTGTGTGTGTGTGTGTGTGTGTGTGCGTTTCTGAGCTCATAACAGAAATAGTTACTGTACTGTATCTGTGGAAAAGACAGCTAGCGCGTGTGTGCACACAAAATATGTGTCAAAGCTTGAAACAAAATTATAAGTGCTTATGTGGCCGTAGATATGTGTTTGCTAGTGACCTGTGTAAGTGTATATTCTCATCTGTGTGGGAATAATTGGGATGTTGCATGTCAGGGGAACACCAGTAGTATTTTTTTTCTGAACAAGCCAGCCAGTCAGAGACCATAATGGGTGTTTTTGCTTGATGAAAGCCTCAAAGCAGAGGTCCGGTATCTGTTTTGATAAAGGGAATGAGCATGCCAGTGAGTGAACTCGGCATTGATGCTTGGATAAAACACATGATCAATAAAATAAACAGTACATCACCTCTATTAGTGACACAACACAAGGATCAAGGTATGTGGAAATGGAAATAGAGGGGCTGGTAGTGCTGCAGAGGTTTCAGATTTTTTGGCAGAATGTGGTGCTTTTGTGTGTATTGAAACCATGCGATTACCGAAAACAAAGTAATGGGGAGTCGGGTATTTCTGAAAAATATACCAACAAACAACAAGTTTGCCATGCTGTTTCTAGTAGGACTGGAAATAAATCCACAGTGCATATTTATTTATGATGAAGCCTCAAGCCTCACATTTATATCTGGAATCTGGTGATACCTATACCATGCAGATATGCAATATATATGGGCCAGTTTGACAAAGTTGTAAATAGGAAAACGAAATAATCATAAACTGCAACCCAGATAATTTGAGCTTATAATGCAGACACTGAAAGCCAAGAGAGTAGAGCTCCTCACTTATCCAAATTGATTTCTGTTTGCTTTCTGTTTACAAGGTGTGCAGATTAATTTGCAACATGCCCAAACACTTTCACTAACCCCCCAAACCCCCCACCCACACACATAGACACACACACCACCCCTAAATCATGATAGCTTTTTTCCTGAGAGCACCAAGGATGAAATAATGACAGCGATTAGATTACTATTCTTAAGAATCCATTAGTCAAAAATGACACCCAGGAAATCACACAGTGCATTCTGCCCTAATGCAATAAGGTGCCAATTATAACACTCATGTGGAATAAGTGGGCTGCTCTTCCTCTGTTGGCTGAGAAGAACACAAATCATCATTACCGTGTATTTCTTAATGCTATCTGCTCTGAGGGGCATTAAGAACAGACTAATAAGTTTAGCCCTTGCAAACAGAGTGCAGAACCACGCTCCATTTTCTCACTCATTGTCCTTCCTCTTCTCATCAGCTTTTTTAAACCTGTCTGCCTGTCAAGCTGCAGTATCCATGTTACATATTCCATTCTGTCTCCCTTAATTGTCCCTCCACATGGTGGGAACTAGCATTCTTCCTCCCAAGGCCCAAATATCAGTCACACAACAAGCCTACATATCTAGTGGTGAGATCTTTTGACAAAAGGCTTCCAGTGTTTGTGACTTGCAACAAATCCAAAAGTCACCTGATCAAATCATTTCTCTCACATCTGGTCTTTTGTTTTGTCAAGTTAAGGGTCTTCTATCTGTAATGAATAACCTTTTCTAAGACCTTGTATGCAGAGGCAAAACAAGTAAACAAAGCTGACCTACGGAGCAAACAATCATCAAATGTTTGGCTGCTTTAAACCAACACTAATTTCAAGCCATCAGCTATAAGCTTGCAGGATGCTGGAAAGCTAATAACATTGTTCGACTTTGCCACCGGTGGGCTGCTTTTGGGCTTATAGAAGACTGTCAGCTGGGAAGGGCATAAACTGCTTAAAAGGATCCTGTTGGGCAGGAGCAACTTTTCCAAACTTCATCTCATTGGATGAAAAAGACAAAAAGAAGGAAAGAAGAGTTTGATGGCAGAAAGGCAAAGCCGAGGGGAATCTCAGACGATGATGAAAGCAAACTCTTGAAGAGCCACAAAACACCACACACCCCCTTACATTACATCAAGAGGCAAGCAAAGAGAATTATAATAACACTGCCTTTTCTTTTTTAATTAATGAAGACTGCTATTTGGTAGGAGGCAGGGCAAGCTGTGAGGGATCCTGGATGAGTGGAAAACATCAAACAGAAATAGTGTGTGTGAGAGCGTGTGTCTGTGCTAGTATGTACACATGAACCAGAGTGATTGTACGAATGTGATTTGGGCCAGGCATCTGTGTACGTTTGCTTTCTGCCAGGCTATGCTAGTTGCCTTTAGTAAATAACACATGCCCATGAGTGGCAAGCGGACTTTGGCTTTTGTCTTTCTGTGAGAGTGAAGCTTCATCTTTTCTGCATTAACGATTGAAGAAGAAGAAATGAGAAAAAGAAAACATTATTCATACAACACATTATACAAGTTATGGAGACTTTGAGAACTTCCCCCCCCATTTCCACCAAAGGTGGTTTTAATAAGGTTCCATGGGAGTTGGTGCTTCAGGGTGTTGACTAACGGTGTGAGTGTGTGTGCATATGGGAACACGCGTGTAT
The DNA here is from genome assembly GCA_037177335.1 of Kiunga ballochi. Classification (NCBI taxonomy): domain Eukaryota; kingdom Metazoa; phylum Chordata; class Actinopteri; order Atheriniformes; family Pseudomugilidae; genus Kiunga; species Kiunga ballochi. The sequence goes on from JBAMIG010000019.1 coordinate 13,688,283, forward strand.
ATCTCTTGTCTGAATGAGTGTGTTCAGTGGTGGGATGGCACGTGGTATGTATTACACATCAAAGAAAGGTCACGCTCAAACACAGAGTCGGGCTAAAGGTTAGGGCACAGCTCTATATAGAACAGAGAGAGGGATGAGGCTTATCAAAGCTATCACTTGGAGAGAGACTGCTAGAGGTCACCAAACCCTTGACATGACGTTCAGATCTAATGTCTCAGCCAAGGATCAATAAGACTACACATAGACAAACTAGATGGGCTTAACATCTATGTTGCCCCACAAGCCAGTGAAACCAAACACTTTTACTCTCAATGCTGGTGGGAAAAAAAGGATGTGAAATTAAACAATCAAAAAAAAGATAAATAAATAAAAGCAAAGGGGTGAATAAAATAAGTTTCTTTGGATACAAACAAGTGCTGAGAAAATGGTTTCTTCAAAATTGTGGAAATTTGATGGCATACTTACCAAATTTATTGATGGCATCAGGTGGAATAATACATTAAACAATACAGATCAGAAGGGTTGTGAGACAATGCTGCAGCACATTAACATGTGGTCCTTTCATGCAAGCCACATTCATACTGTACATACATACAAAAACAGATAATTGATCAATTGTTCAAGCTAAATTTGTTCCGCATCGTAATGGTTAGATGCAGTAAAATTCAAATAATCATTTTAGGGTTTTACAAAAGTGAATTACTCCTACTGACAGATAAAATGGCTACAGCTAGAAAAATAAATAAAAAATGGGAGGAGAGGTGGCATCATCTTTCTTCCTTGTGACTTCCATTCGCCTATGTTCCAGAAAGTGACAGGACGCAGTGTGTTTTTGCTTACTCATCAATATTTCAGAGTGCTACACATGGAATGCTCCAGTGACTTTGAATATAGGGCCCATGCGTACACCTCTTCTCTCTTCCTTAGTGATATGACATCAAGTAATGCACAGTGAAAGTTAGGGGGAAAAAAAAGAAAATGTGCATCAAGCTCCCCCCTCCCCCCATTTAAATCTATGAAAGAATTGTTGAAAGAAGCTTTATATAATCAAAGGGGAGAGTAATACAAAATATTTTAAGAGGATTTTTATACATGGTAGTGTTTCAAAATTAGGATAAAAACTGAGAATATAGACTGTTCATATAATCTTTTTCGGACCATTATACATATATACATAAAAAAAACAGTGTCATGTGATGGTAGCATAGCAAAAAACTAGCTCATGTACTTAAACATCAAATTTTGTTTTTAGTAGAAGTATGCAAATAAGATTGTGTGTGCGTGTCTTCATGCTTAAGCATGTGCGCTCGTGTCTGTCATTTTGAAGCATAGAGTCCATTTATCAAGGACAAAGGGGCCCAAAGTGTTAAAGACTAATGGACATGGCCCCATCTACCCCCTCTCTGATTGCCTTCAGAAATTAATTAGAAATAACGAAGAATTTTTTTTTGCTCCACTCTCATTTATTACAATGATAATTGCTCTTCACTCAACATAGGTTAAGTCTTTAAACACCGTCTTACACCAAGATATGCTCATCCTCACCATCTATAATTCATGATATACTTTGCACCAAGCAAAGCTGTTAAATATTTAGTGAATCATTGCCTTAAACTTAATCACCCTTTGATAAATGCATCTGCCCCCCCACCCCACTACCCCTTTTCTGCTCCTCGATCAAAAAGATACACAGTGAAACAAGTTGTGTAATCTATTTTTAATTTTTACAGCAGAAATTAACATTAACATAACAACTTAGCATAATGTATTAATTACAGTACATTGTTAAGTGCTACATTATGTTTCTGTGAAGCAAGCTATTATCATTGTACTTCATAAAGTATTTAGTCTAATCTATATTTCAAGAATGCTTAAACATTAATTTGTTAGAATTGCTGCTAATGTCTTTTCTTATCAAAATCAAATTTCCCACATTCGTTAACTAGCAGTACTTTGCACATTTTTAGCCCTAGAGGTTCCATACTGTCACCAAGTTGCCATTTTCTTATACAACATTAATGTGGTGACAATATTACTTATTGTAGTTAGTTTTTGTCAGAACTGCAGCATGTTTACTTGATACAAAGACGATGATCACAAACATGAACGAGAAAGAAAGATCACATACATTGTTCAGACATGGAGCTGTGAATTTTTACTACTCAGACCATGTTTGAAAGTGCAGAGGCAGTAGGAACAGACAGGCACACATAGGCTGGCTTTGGTTACTGAGCCAGCATCGTGGAACTCACCATTCCAACCAGTGGGGCCGATGCTACTCAGCTGATTCTTTAACACTGGCTTGATATTAGCACACACTGATAGGGTTAGGAAACCTCGGCTTGCCATGTGTACATTACCAAGGGAAAAAACATTTTTATGTTGAGTGAAAATGTCCACTCTTAACAGGTGTATCCACATTACTCTGTTGGGATTCACGAGTGACTATTTTTACTGACAGGTGTGTGATGGCAGACCCATACATGGTCATGTTATTAGTTTATTTCTACTTATCAATTTATTTGACTTTTTGTAGAAATTTCTGAATTGTAAAAACTAAAGTACAAAGAAAAAGTGTTACAACATAAAAAAAAAAAGATTTGCTTTTTTGAAACACTTATTTGAATATTGCTGAAGGAGTATTTATATTGCAAACATTTGATTTTTTGGCTTTATTCTGATGCCAGGTGTATAACTCAGTGTTTTCTCCTTTAAAATCTGTACATGTTGATTTCAACATTATTATGAATAAAAAGACACCAGGCTGCACGGTGGCGGCAGTTATTTAGCACAGTAGCCTCACAGCAAGAAGGTTAACGGTTCGAGCCTTGGTGTGAGCAGGACTCCAGCCGGGAACCTTTCTGTGTGGAGTTTGCATGTTCTCCCCGTGTTAG
>JBAMIG010000019.1:13702909-13727491 GCA_037177335.1 Kiunga ballochi
TTCGAATACCAAAATTTGCACAAAGTAGCGAGGAGTTCCGGTACTGTGAAATACACGTGTCATGGTGTCACCGGTGAAAAAGATGGAAAAAGATGATACATCGCCAGAGAATAGGTGTTCTTTTTCTTCAGCATTTTCTCTACATCGAGAGAGGCCAGATGAGTTGGCTTGGGCATTTGGGTGTCCCCTGGTGAGGTGTCCCGGGCATGTCCCTGCAGGGAGAGACCTAGGACAGGCTGGAAAACGTATGTCTCTTGGCTGGCCTTGGAACGCCTTGGGATTCCCCCTGATGAGCTGGCACTAGTGGCTGGGAAGGAGAAGTTTGGTCTTTCCTCCTTAGGCTGCTGTCGTTGAGGCTGCGGTTTAACACTGACCTTAAATAATATGGTGTTTTTCCCTCCATTATTTATATTCTAAAAAAAGTGTAAAATACTAAATGGAAAACATTTTGTTCACTATGTTTTGGGTCCAAAGATTAAGTTTCTTCTCCCTAAATTGTCAGTGTGACTGTAGAATTTGTTAGGATGAACTTTTGACTCACATATATGTATAAAAAAAACACACTAATGTTACCGTTACCAAGAAGTATAAAAAATGCCTCTTTAAAGCCCGAAAAGCAAACATTTTACCCACACTATTTTTTACAGCAACATTTCTGACTTCAAATTAGCCAATGCAATCCTTTGTCAATACATGATACAACCCTACCCCCACCTCAAAGACGACTTCAGTGTGCCAATTTATCATAAACAGCTAAACAAGACAGTGTGTATTGTCCACATCACAACTATTCAGGAAAATAATCAATAATGACAAGGCATGTATAACTCAACCAAGGCCCACTGAACCTCATTAGTCTAAATACCTCCAGGAGATATGTGCTAATAAATGAAAATAAAATTAACAGTGTGCTCTGTGGCTTCATTGGATTCTGATCTGACCACTGCAAGGACATACCCTGCAGTGTTTTACAACCATCCTGGTTAATTATATCGTATAATGTGCAGGCTAGAACAAAATTAGAAGCATGCTAAACTTAACAAGCTTTACTTTGTTTTTTTTTTTCTTTTCTGCCTCCTGCTTTGGATTGAAAATAATGACAATCATGCAACCTCTGAACTTCCTTGAGGCTAGTAATGGGGGTATGAGAATGCAGTGGAGGTGTACACATTGTATTACTGCTTTTAGTTTGGTCTTAACAGACTCATTGTAGTTGCATTAATGTCCAACCATACCATTGTGGACTTTTGCAAATGAAACCAACTTGAATAAACTAAATTAAACGCTTTCTACATATTTAAAATTGGAATGGTAAGACTGTCTGCCATTCATGAGAAGAAACAATTGACCAGTCATTCCTGCGTCTGTCAGAGTTCAGACATTGTAAATGTTGTGCTGAAGTGTCTGGTCTGTGGTGGACTTTTCAAAAAGAATCAGCCTCTTCCTCAACCACTTAAAAAAAAAAAATCACTGCAGAAATGTAGTCAGACAGTCTAATCAGATACTTACTGCTTATTCTTCTTAAAGTTTTTCCACTTCACCAGCTCTGCCTGCAGCAACCTTCATCTTTCCTTTTCTTTTGTATTCATTTCCTTTTCCTTGATATGCTTGTCCATCTTTTTCCCCAACTCTGTTTCCCCGTTCTCCGTTTTCATAACATGAATCTCACACCATCTCTACCTGTGTCTGACAGTCTGATTATTTCTCCTTTCACCATTCCCTTTGTTTATAAGAAGCTATATGTGGAATTTATCACAGTTTTAACACTGAATGGCATGACTTCCATGGATTCACAAATAACAGGTATAGAGGGAACTCTGAATGTTGACATATATGTGAGAGAGTGTATGTGCATGCTAAGGTGTGTACTTATGTTGGCCTGGCAAGTGTGTGTTGACCACAGAGGTATACAGAGGACCATTTGCACTGGCCCAGTGAGCCTACAAAATTGCCTCTGGATGTGGGGGTGCTCACAATGTTCTAGACCATTAGCTCAAATAAGTCACAGCCAAAACTCTTAGTATCTGTTTCAGTGGAGAAATGACAAACCGTGCATCCTCCTAAATCCTCAGTGCTACCAAACTGGCAGCAAGAGAAAGGAGAGGATTTGGAAAGGTAGAGGTTTTTCCAAGCTGTTAATTACACCGCGCAGTCTTTATAAACTGCGAACAAAAGTTATGCTAATTTTTTTTTACATCTTTTTCCATTCTTTGAAGAGTTGTTTTGTAAATAACATTTTCTCTATTCTACTAAGTGTGTATACACTACCAGTCAAAGGTTTGGAAACACTGTCCTATTGGGTTTAATGGAAAAATGTGTCCAAACTTTTCAATGGTATGCTAATAAGAACATGTATAGCACATGAAGTTCTGGTTATTCTTCTGAGCTACTTACTCTTCTGTTTCTTTCTGGCAGACGTTTGCTCTCAGTCATGAGAGCCCAGTCCACTACTGTCAAAAGAAAAAATCCCTGAGCATTCAATGGACACACATTCTGATGATCAAGATACATGAAAAACTAGGGCATGGCGTAAATCATGAAATACACATATCCCTCATGTCTGCACGCCCATATACCCATACACATATATACACTAGTGAGATGACTATTTGAGGCCACAGCGCTCTCTCATTTTTTAGTCTGGCTTTCTTCTGTTGTTCTTTAATTTATTTTTTATCTGCTCATCATGGATGTATGTCTGGGGCAACAGCCATGGCAAATACTGCCCTGTGTAAGGATATTGTATTACTCTCATGTGCGCAGACAACACACACATAGAATCTCTCAGATGTATCAGAATATACACCAGTGTGCACACTCACACAGAAACCGTCCTCTAGAGTAAATGAAGTCTTAGAATTCTTGAAGGCACCCCCCAGTAAGAGACAGATTTTGTTTTATTCATCCCCCTGTCCTACACACACACACACATTTCCCTCCTTCCTCACCTCCTTGTGTCAATTTTGCATGCAAGTACTCTCCCTTACTGCGACCCCTCACCTGACTCTCCTCCCTGATCAGAGTTGAATTTGAATCTCCTCTTGAGGACACATGGAAGCACACAGCTCACAAAACAACAGTATACAAAAAGGTGGATGCAATACACCTGAAGCATGTTTCAACCAGTTTCATCATATCAGACCGTAACATCGCTGGATTGATGTGGGTCCATGATGTTTGGTTTGGACTGCATCTGGGTGTTTTGTATGTTTTGATGTGTACAGCAGCGCATCACTACCTCCCAAGTTATGTGGAAAAAAAACTCATTTTATCTCATCGGCATTGCAAATTGTGTCATGAAATATGATTTTTTAAAGAGCAAAATGATGCAATTTTCTTTTAAAGTGGATAGCGCTCCTTGTATTTCTTTTAATTAAGTTATAGTATGAATGTGCAGAATTAGAACTAGTATTTATTTGTTGTTGTTGTTTCCAAACGTCCAAAGTTTTAGTGTTTTATTTGGGAAATACACATTTCTTGTTAAAACAAAACAACTTGTATATATTACATATACCTTAATACAACCACTATTAAAAAAGAAAAATAATCAGCCAATATTACAACCTCACAAAGTGTGTAAAAGTACCTGCATTCCCAGCACGAAGGCACTATCAACCCAAGAGATGCACAGGCTGTCACAAACTCCTCATTTTTAGTACATAAATGAAACTGGGCTAAAACAGCCTTGACCAAAGCTGGCAAAAAACACTCAACAAAACAATTTAAAACAAATAAAGAGAAGAAGATACAGTAAGATTAACTGTGTGTTCTCTGGTTCTAATGGTTTGGTGCTTTTCAGGACAGAAAGATCTCAGTGTTGACTTTAACAGCTTTCACATGGTGTGGTAGTGTAGTCCATTTATAAAGGTTCAAGTGCTTTTTGGTGATTAGACCTTGTGAAAAAATGGATAACAAATCTTTTTTTTTTTTTTGTAAAAATATAAATGCTACAGACAATATGAGTACTTCTTTAAAAGAAAAAAAATGTATAAATTATGAACATATGATTAAATACATTTCAAGCAGGAATTCTAATATATATGATGGTCAAAGTTCATTTAGGAATTTCCACTAACATTCCTAGATATTTTTTCTCTACATGTTCCCTTTTCTTTAATTTCCATTTCTCTTCTTTGCACTTTATTCAAGCAGCAGCTTGGTAGTAACACTGGATGATATGCTAAATCAAGCACAGAGCAAATTGTTGTGTACTACGTCATATTTCACACTTGGAGCAGCGTTCATGGGAAAATTTTCAATACCAAGGCCTTGTTTGCATCAGAACCTTTACATGCAAAAAACCTTTTCTTTGTAAACAAGAGGCCAGAATGCAACATTTTGTATTTTCATGTCTCAGGATTGTGGTGTACACGAGGCCCAGGACAACTCGTCTAGCTCTGCAATGGTTTTTCAATAAGTGCTAAAATTGAATTATTTACTTTGACATAATTTGGAAATTACAGATAGTTTCACAGTTACTGTTAATTTTTTAATTCAATAATTTTCTAAAAACCTTGTTTATGCATTTTTTGTGAAACAATACTAACACATTTTTATAATAGTTTAAACAGACCTTTCAAAAACAAGTAAGCATAAAACAACAAGTAACTCAACTAAAGACCAAAATCTGAACACAATTTCACATTGGAAAACAATATTTCTTTTTAACAAATTCCCATTTCAGTTTCACTGCCTCCGATGGTCTTCAATTTTAGCAAATGCTATTTATTTTTCTGTTTTAGATAATTTCTTCAGTTTTCCTGACAAATATGTTTTTAATCTGGTTACTTATGTGGCACTGCCAACCCTCTGCCTTCTCTTCTTTCTTTTACATAATGGCACAATCCAAGTCTTTCTAACAACATTGTTTGTGTGGCGTGTCAACAACCAGAAACACGTGACTGCATATGAATGTGTCCCATTCCATATGCAGTAAAAGTCTACAGAAGCTCAATCGGTGCTAAACTAAGTAGATCCAGTCATCCAAAAAGTTAGAAGCGCATTGCCTTCTCATATATTGCAAAATGTATTTATTTTATTTATGGGTTAGATTGTTTATGACTGTTCAAGCTAATCTATAATCAAAAACAAGAAAAAAAAGGCAGCCTTTAGATTCATGGCATCATTTTGTCCACTTGGACTTATCTTTAAATTAAAAATTAAAAATGCTTTAATAATCCCAGTGAGAAATTCAAGTTTACTTGTTTACAAGTCTACTAAATTTAAGTTTGTACAGAGGTTGAGCTGATTTATAGGAATATCTTCAGTGGCATTAACATGGCAGGATGTTGCAGAACAATGTCTAAACTTTCAATCTGCACAAACAGCTGCTTACCTGTGATGACCATTTCTAAAGGTTTGGCAAGTACATTTTTCTGCTTAAACCCTTCTTTAAAAAGAGTAATGTATGGTGAAATTTATATCTATATAAAGGCAGATAATCAAATAATTGGCAAGTCTCCAAATGGTAAAACTCCTAGTAAACTAGAATTAGAACAGGAAAAAAACCAAAAAGTTACAGAACATCAATTGCACATAGCAAACAATATGCACAAATTTCCTTAATTGTAATGAAATACAGTTGAAAAAGAATGGTGCCAAAGTGACAGGCTTCCATACGTGAAATGGATGAACCATCACCTGGAGTACAACATTCAAATTCATTTAAGGGTGATCCAGCCCTAAGAGGGAACTCAAGTGCTGTAGCACTGACACAGGAGGCAATCACATTAAGCCACAGTTTGAACAGTTAAGACCTCTAACCAGAAAAACAGCTTAGAGTTGGAAAATGTGTGTAAAATAGTGAGTCGAACCACAGCCGCAACACCTCATTTGTCTTCGTCCCTCTACCAATGGAACAATGGCTTTTGTTTAACCTTGTTTGATTTCCCTCTTAGCGCTGATCCCCTGACGAAGAGGGTTATTATTGGGCCTCTCAGAGAGGCATGTTTCACTAACGAGCGATCGCTAATGAAGGCTTTGATGTAGGATTAATTACACTCCAAATTGAATGTCTAATTGCTTTTATTCCCTGCCGATGAAATATGTTTCGACTGCCACTTCAATGCCATCTGTTGTAATTAGAAAAAGAGACAGGGAGGGAAGAGGAGGGAGAGGCCAAGGGTGGGAAATGGATTGTTAGGTGCCATAGAAAAGACCTTTCTCAGTCAGTAGAGTTCAGTCCTTTGTCCTGTATACATATTATGTCTTTTGCATCACCCCCCTCCTTTTGTCCTCACCTTTTGTCCCCCCTCCTCCATCCTGCTGTGTCTTTGCTTCCACTCCTCTGATATGAGGTTATCTGTATTTCCTCACTAATTGCATCCTCTGATGAGTTTAGACAAACACATTAGCTAATTGCATTTGTGCTTCTCAGACACTGCTTGATTGATAAAGTGCATGTGTTGCTGAATCATTGCATTGTTTCGTGGTTATTCATCTAACTGGTAGTGCATATAAACATGCAGACACACACACACACACACACACACAGAGGCCAAATTGTGATTGATGTTGTGTTTAAGGAGATTGTTTCTGATCTTATTAAAATCATTGATTTCTTTTATCTTTTTTATTCTGTGATGTCTGATTATTGGAAATAATCTGGATGATTGTAAATTGTGAATTGGGACAAAGACTCAAGATTAAATTTAAATTAGCACAGGCTTGCTACCTCAACCAGGGTTAAGTTGAAATTAATTTATTACAGTCACAATTCAAGCAAATATATTACTGTATTTAAGAAGACAAAAACGAGCCAAGTTATGGTGTTCCTACATGTGTCCTTTTAAATATTTAGTGGTAGTACAGATATGTACCTGCATCATCTAGCTAAGATCCTTGATTAGAATCAAACCAGGGAAATTATGCATATATTGTAAATCCATACTTTACATATTAAGTTTTCACACAAAAACCTGAATGAATGTGACCCAGTTTATTTAATCTTCTAAACAACTTTAATATACATGCTTTTTGCCTGTTCACTGTATATTCCTGTTAAAAAAGAAATCTTTTATATTTAAACATTATGACAATGTTGTCGCACACAGAGGGCCCAGAGGTGGATCACCATACCATTATGTTGTATAATGGCATTATGTTCTTGAGTTTACATTAGCATCCTTATGAAAGGATATGTGGCAGGTGTGCTTTGTAGCTGCACACTGCCTCTGTCCGATAAGACAATGACACAATATGACGAGAAACAACGTCTGTTGTCAGCAATTGTACTCACAGAAAAGATGACACAGTTGTCAATACCCATGCTCTGCATGTGTGTGTGTGTGTGTGTGTGTGTTAGTGAGACTCCCCTAGGAGCAAATGGCTTTAAGCAACACAAGCGCCTGATCAATACATCAATATTCAGCTTAGGAGGTCTGACGACGCTTACTTTTTATACACACGCTCACAAACACTGACACATTTACACATTTTGCCACAGAGATACACACACATACACACACACATACAGGCTTCAGGCTCTGCTGCATGTGACCCCTTGGCTAATCAATTTTTGCCACATGATAGGGACGCCACGCGTCACCGTCGCTGCATCATGAAACGCTAACACACGCACTATTGTTGCCGTTTTGAAAGATTAAAGTCTGCAAAGATGGATGTGATTAACATCATGACCATTCTTAGCTAGGGACAAATGTTTGCGCGCACACACACACAAACATTTGTATCTCTTACTTTACCCCTGCAGCTAGTGCATATTGGATAGATGTCAGCTTATGGAAGTGTATGTATTGTAGTTATTGTTATTCTAATGACTGACTGAAACAACAGTATGGAAACCAGCAGAGATGAAGCTTGTGTTTTCACATAATCCAACTGTCCACGCTCTACATAGAAAGATTGGTCACAGTTGGGGCCTGCTAAGTCAGATAGCACACTATGCACATGCACTGTGTTGTGGGTGTGGTTGCAAGAAAGAAGTAGAGTGCAGTGCTTGTAAGATATTGGATTTTGTGCTCTGGTATATTACTTATGTATATCTCCTTCATATGAGCATGACAAAGACATTCTCTGTGTTGCAATAGTCAGGATATCACATATCCTGGCCAGATGAAAAACTAAACCATCTTTGTTAGATATTAGGGATGGGTGTGAAATTGTGCGTTTAGACTAGTTTAGGTGAACTTACCTTTGATCTTTATTCTAGTTTTAATTTATTGATGTTGTAATGAGTCAGATGCAGAACTTGGCTTTATTCAACTATCCCTTTTACTCCCTCACCAATGTTTCCAACAACGTTACATAAACACTTATGGGCACATACAACTCACACAGAGTGCACTCTGTTCGCAGGCCCATCCAGTGAAGTAAACATAATTTAATTGCATATCAGGCTAACATGATTCAATTACACAGAGGCATTTAAACCAATCACTCCCATGGTCTTCATTCATATCAGTGACATCATTCTGACCATTTGTGGCACCACTTAGACAATAATGAGGCAAATGAAAACGGAAATGTGGCACTGAGAATGACACAACAGGCTGTGGAGGGTTAACGAGTTAAAAGGGGTTCTGTTTTATTGTTTGAATTAATTGACTGATGCATCTCTGGCAAACAAACAAAGGCAGGAGGCTTGTATTGGCCATTATTTTTTAATCAACTGTGTCAGATAAAACTAATTCTAATCTTCATTTAAAAGAAATACAATATAAGATTTATCAATTATACACAAAAGGAAAAATTGTTGTCATTTTAATCATTGATGTAAGTCAAAAGCCAATATTCAATTAAAACACAATCTGTTTAATAAATAAACTTGTCCAGTGAACCTTATTTCAAACAGGACTGAGTGTGATTCTCTTTCCCTCCTCTACACTAAGTTTCGGTGCAATAGTGCTGGAGATTTCTGCTCATAATGCAGCTCTCTGAACATTTCCCATGTTGCCAAGACAGTTTATGGTATTGTGGTTGATGTACTGACATTATTTATCATACAGATAAATATACAGCAGAGTGGAACTAGCATATCAGCTCTCCACCAACTCTGAAATGGCAGTAGTGAGTTGTTTTGAAATGTTAAAAGGCAGCACACAACGCAAAGTTGCTTAAAACTAAGTGGTTCCATCACTTAGGATAAAGTTAATTGTGCTGCACAGATTAATGCCTGTGGCTTGTAGATACAAAGCAGCTTATTTTCCACCGATTCATCTGTCTGTATAGGAGACCTACAGGTAGAGATGGGGTGCAGGTGCACAGTGTGTGTGTGTGTGTGTGTGTGTGTGTGTGTGTGTGAGAGAGACTGTTAAAGGTGTTGGTTTACGTGTGATTGGACGTGTGCTCATACAGACACGTATAAAGGTGCGCACTCACCTGCAGAACAGATGAGAGTCAGAGTTGGGCATAGCCATCATTTTGTTGACTGCTATTTATCCATCTACACCAATTGTTATCCGTTTATTTGGTTCTATTTCATAAATCAACTTATCCATCTCTGCTGTGCTGTTAAACATCTGGACAATGAGCAATAAAATCGCTAAATTGATCCCCTGGATTTCAGTGTATGTGTCATAAAACCCATCCTCGCGCGTCAAACAAAAGTAGCCCGTGTTACTCGAGCAACGAAGAACAAAGCTTACAACTGAGTCCACAACACCTCAAGACTATTAAATTATTTTTATGAGTTAGTTTGATCTACATTTTAAAGGTTTACCACTTTTACAGGGTTAAATATTTGAGGTAACCAGTTTAGAGCCTCATCACTGGAGAGTTGCAAAACGTGTAATCCTGAACCTTTTGAGTGATTTACCACCGTTTCAGGGTGTATAGAAAACACATAGAAAACCACAGTACGGAAACTTTTTTATTTAAGAATAAAATAGTACTCAAAGTGGTTTTTATTCTGGGCATCGGAAGCTCCATTTGGAGATCACAAGACAATTCTAAAAAAAAATATATATATATATATATATATATATATATAGTCTACTTTTCTAAAACAAAAAAAGGATTTTTATCAGTGTAAACTGTAGATGCATCAATAAATCTTAAATAAGCATCTTAATTTTCTAAAGACATTGGTATGTGCACAAAAAGGTTGGTACACATGTCATACTAAAACTGAGTTTTAGTATGACATTTTAACTCAATGGGAGACACTAATTTGACCCAGTATAAACCCACCAGACCCCTCAGGTCATCTGGATCTGGTCTTCTATCAGTTCCTCGAGTCAGAACAAGACATGGAGAAGCTGCTTTCAGCTTCTATGCTCCACATGTCTGGAACAAACTCCCAATAAGCCTCAGATCAGCTGATTGACTCAGCTTGTTTAAATTAACGCTGAAGACCCACCTATTCTCCACAGCATTTCTATAATCTTTATTTTTAGGTTTATATATTCTAAAATTGATCATGATTTAAATTATTTTTTAACTATCTCTTTTAATCTACATGATCTTAATCTTTTTTGCTGCTACTTTCTTTCTATTTTTTTGCCTGTGTTTTATTGTTTTATCGCTCTGTAAAGTACTTTGAATTACCATGTGTTTAATTGTGCTATACAAATAAATTTACCTTGCCTTGCCTTGCCTAACTTGAACATTTCGGTGCTTGTCACAGCAGAAACCCAAAACCATCAAAAACCCCTTTAACCTATTTTTTTATGAATACGTACAGTTTTCCAGCTTTGCATTTAGAGGTCAGCTTCAAGATTATCCATTTGACCTAGACATTTTTAGGCTGACTCCAGGCTACTTTTGGCACTTATCACTCAGATACAACACTGGCAAGCGTGTGTGCTAAAAGTGGACTAGATTTCAGTCGCCAACCCAGCCTGAATTATCACAAGTCTCCTGTGGGCCACATGCCAGTTGTTGGTCTGAATGTGGACTAAGGTAACTATTTTGTGGGTCAGAAATGATTGCCAAGGTCAGGCAAAATTTTGGCCAAAAAAAACAACATTTTGGCTGTATTTGGGCCAAACTTTTGTTGCTGTGTGGGTTCCAGTGTTCTCCGCTCCTTTGTCTTCCCTTTTGTTTGCATAATTAAGCCTGACTAAATGCTGGCTCTAACATTTATGCACTTGCATGACTACAAGTCAATTTATTTAAAAAAAAAGGAGTCAGGTATGTTATGTGATGTATATATTTGCATTGTATATAGGATTTTTACAGAATATCACAAGCTGCTTTACCCAAACATTAAAAAAAAAAAAAAATTTACAGATCAAAGATCAAGACAGTTGCATGCAGACTGTTTTCAAGTGCATCGAGATTGCTGCATGTATGGTGCTGCAGGGACAGGAGCTAGTGCATACAGAAATACTTTTAAATATGTTAGTACTTTAAAGATTAGTTTGCATTTTTCATCTAAAAATCAGTATTGTATTGCTGACCTAATGCCCATTAATGACACTGGCAGGCTATTTAGAGGCTTCCTAATTCTTTAGTTGTTCAATCTTAAACACACACACACCTTCTTGGAGTTAAAATTTACATGGAGGAATTATGAGCTTTTATAAAAACTAATTTAGAATGTGATCATTATTACAGAAGAGTAAGCAAAAAATTACACCCATGCTCCAGATAGTTGGGAAATTACTGACCAGACTAGGTTTTAGTCAAATGAACAATTAAAATACATATCCCTTAAAAACCAGATCACATGAACTCATCTCTTTTTTTTTATCAGTGGACTTTTATTGAGAAATAAGCAAGTTTTAATTTAAAGCAACTCTGCTGAAGAAGTCAATATCTTCCACTGGAGCAACAAGAAAGGATTTTTTTTTTTTTTACTTCCTCTGCCTCTGCGTTTCTGTGTCTCTGAATTGCCGTTTTGTAAAGCTAAACCTCCAACCTTATAGTGGTACAGAAAAGACACAGACAAAGGACATAATACAGAGAAATCTCAGCTTTTAATTGGGTTTATATAAGCCATGGTTAAATGCTTTCCCACAGGTTTTTGTGGACAAAAGTCTAAGGCAATAAAATGACATGAACCATATTTTCTAAGTTTCAGCACATCAGTTGCCCAATCACATGGCTCCATTCGCTTTAAAGTTCCATCAAAAGAGTTCCTTTGAAATGTCTTGATGTATGGGTCAGCATGTACTCTGCCTTTCAAGGTGGAAAAGAGAGGTGTATGTTTTTCAAACTTCACAGATGAGACCACTGCTCCATTCATACACATTAGCTTGAATGTGAAAAAAAAGTTATATCAAACTAAGAATACAGTTTTTCTTTGGTTACCAAGTTTATGACATGTAGTTTTGAGCACACCGCTGTTTAATTTTAATAGATTCTGACACAAAGAGATCTGTGCGCTTTTCAGGGAAACTTTGTTCAAGTTGTAATGAATGAATCACAAAGAAATTCAGAACAAATACAAAAGAGATCAAGAGGAAACAAGAAAGCACCAAAAGAGCATACCAGAAAAGACAAATGAGAATATAACAGGCTTCTAACTGAAGTGGCAGAGTGAAAAGATGTAGCCTGGAAATACTGCAGAAAAATATTAACTAAATATTGTGTAAAAACATGTGATGTACAGATGATAAACCTTTTGGCCCTTTTAATCTATAGTTAGATAGAAATAATGTTCATTTACTTCATGAGGTTAGTACTTTGCTGGTTTTGCTACTATAAAGAGTGTACAAATCTGCAGTAAGTGCACAATGAACAGTGATCACAAGCAATGAGAATACACAATCAAAATATTTTTAACAGAATGACACTAAACTGAATGTTGTCTTTCATGTATATCCATCAACTCATCCACATTATCAGACATTTCATCAATATTTAAAAACTTTCATGTGAATACCACAGGGCACGGGGCCAGTTGAAAATATGGATTGCAGTGTCTATAATGTTTTCTCCTTACGTGTATTAATCAACTCTATTGACCTCACTTTCTGTCTACACACTGCTTCACTGTTTGTTTACCATTAGGGGAGAGTGTCTTGTTTGTTCAATAGCCCACCTCCATCTGCATTTAAACAATGAAACTATCAGCTAGGTAACAAGAGCGGGGACAGCAGTTCAATACAGCTATGAGAGGTCTCCAATAATCAGCTGGGTTGGAAGCAGGCGGGACACAGGCAAATACGAGCATGCTGTATTGACAGTCGCTCGTTGCTTTCAATCAGGTTATGTGTACTGACAGGGAAATGAGCTGAACTCTGCACAGGTCCTGAATGATCACTGATGAAGTTATCAGTTGGAGAAATAGAAGTGTGAGGCAGGCAGGGGAGATTGTGTGGGACGGATTTACCTTCAAGATAAGGCCAAGATGGAAGCATTAACTAAAAAATTTGATTATTAACTGACTTTAGTTTTTTTCATTGCTTTTGACCGAAATGTTACAAATGTTTAATCACATCTTCCAGTCACATGTTTACTAAATGCCTTTCCCATTCAAACATCTAGACATTTTTTGCCCATTTGCCCTCAGTATTACCTTCACATAATAATGGAAAGAGCAGCAAAGTGCAATCGAGGAGGATGGCAAAAGTAACAGAAGCTTAAACTAACTTGAACCCTCTTGACTTCTGGAAAAATACTCCTGGATGATAAAATATTTAAGGAGAGACTTGACAGATTTGTTTCTAAATGTTAGAATGAAGCAGGAAGTTGGGTGACATTGCTACACAGAATCCAAGCTGATGTAAGCATTTTTATAATGGCCTGAAGAAGAATGGGAGAAAAAAAAAGTGTCTGCATAAAGTCAGGCTGCTCATGTCAAACATACAATGTTGTATTTAGTTAGTAAGCAATGCAGTTTTGTATCATTTCAAAGAATTTCCCAGTTCTAGTTGTAGTGTTCTGCGGTGAATGCTGGGAGTTGAGTGCATATTTTTACTGGTCTGATGATGTAGATATGCTGTAAACATGGTATAATACATAAAACATTCATTCATGCATGTGTGTTATAGGATAGAAAAACAAATAAATTTCATTCCAGTTTCACGTCAGAAATTCTCACAAAGATGTCCAAAGCACTAATAGATTATCTAGTTGTATGAACATGTTATGTTAGTCCCTCCAGCATGTTCTGAGGTTTCCTCTGGGTCTTTCTACTCTGCTGCCCTCAAAAAAGATGCCCACCCTTCTCTTTCTAAAAAGGGAAAACCCAGACGCCCAGTGGACAAAACTCACTTTGGCCCTTTGTTTTCACAGTATCAGTCTATTGGTCATCATCCACTGCTTGTGATATTAGGTTAGAACAGGAAAAATAATTTATCAGTACATTGAGAGCTTCGCCTTTTGGCTCAGCTCCTTCCCAACTACAACCAGATTAAGAATTTGCATCACTTCACACACGACATTGTTCTTCCTGTCTATCTCTGAGAGTCTAACCCTTGATGGAAATTAATCTAACTTACTGCTGGAAATGTGGACCAAGCACTGGCACTGGTCGTATAGGGACTGGGCAGCGTACACAAGGTTTGTTCTGCCATACTCCTGGACCACCCACAAAAGGAGTCCCATGGGAACACAATGTTATGACTTCTTTAAGTCCATATGTAGTTAGTTATGCAAACTCCCGCGCCACCTCCAAGACCCTGAAGAGACCATAGAGCTACTTCAGTTCTGAGAAAACAACATTGACCCTCAATCTGATGTTTGACTATCTAACAGACCATAGGCTGAGGAGTTTGGTCCACCTAATGTTAGAGCATACCCTCTGATCCCCCTGTTTGAAGAGGTGGACCACCACCCAAGTCAGCCAGTCCAGAGGTACTCAAAACACATTTAGGCCTGCCATGCCTTAAACCAACATTGTTCTTTATCATGTAAATCACTGAGCCGAATTTAATTTTTAAATCTCTAAACCTTAAATACTGGTTTGCCATAGGTGTAAAAGCCCAGAAAACCTAGTTTTTAGGATTCTTGGGATGCAGCTCAGTGAGGAGATTCCCAACACAAAGATTTTTTCTTTGAAAAAAAAAAAAAAAAAAACCTCATGGTACTACCTTTTCTCAGTTGTTTCATTTGTGCAAAGATTGATATCACATGTTAAAAGTCTCAAAGCTTCTTAGAAAGCATTATATTATTCTACTAGACATTCAATGAGAATACAGAGTAAATAGCTTCACAGACAAAACTGTAAACATTTGCACATTTATTTTGGAATTTACAGCTTTACTTTTACAAAATTGGTAAAACCATATAACATGGGTCACCGTATTTCAAAAACTCCTATCTGAAAAATGGGGATCAAAACCATTCAAATCAGTCTTAGCATATGTGTTTTGTAGCTGAAATTTGAATTAAGAGAATGTTTGTTACTATTGGAAACATCTATCAAAGAAGTACATGTTCTTTGCTGTTAGTGAAAGGTGGTGTCTGAAAAAAAGAGAGGGGCTGCCTTTGAATGTTGGTGATATGAGATCAGTTCAAGCTTGACCATAACTCTCTCTCTCACACAAACACCCACACACACACACACATGTACAGACAGACTTCAAACCCCACCGGCATTGGAACTGCCAACACATCATTTACATAATCAGTTCTTGTTAGTTGCTGGGCTTCCTTGTGTTGGTAAAATATGCTTAACCTCTTCTCACACACACACACATATGTGCACTGTAGAACCAAGCCACGTAGCGTTGTGTTTAGGTCACACTAGGTCACAAGAAAATTGACTGAGGGCAAGAGGCCTCACAGCTCCAAGTTTGTAGAGGGAAATTAATTAGTGGGCCATGCAGCACTGTGAAGTCAACACATTATGGGTGCAGCTCACACTCATGGCAATAGGATGTCTAAACATTACTAAATATAATATTACTACTCATTTCTCTGCCTTGGAGCAAAGGTCACTGATGGGAAGCACAATCCAGTCTTAAGGGTAAAAGTCTGAAGTACAATGAAAAATTGTACAACCAGTTATAATGAGCATATTTCCAAACCAATAAGTTCAATAAGAAATATATACTTGAGTTCATTTCAACATGAGGCTCAGATACACATTACTTGGTTTCACTTCCAAAAGTTAGTAATTAATAATAAATTCAACACATTTTAGATCGACACTATCAAACAAAGATGTTTCTCGTGCAATGATTACTGGCAATGATCATTTTATTAATAAGATCAATTAAAATAAATGCTGTCTACATTCTAGTTCATATCCAACACGCACATGAAACCTCGAGTTTCATGTCAGTATTAACAAGTTGACCATGGCAGTCAGCCGTCAAAATGCATATACAGCACATAATCTTGTACTTTATTCTCCTTTCTGCTGTTTTGAGAGCTGAATCGTCAACAAGAGAGAAACTCATTGTAGCCACCGTCAGTCAGCACTGCACCATTCAGACCTTGTCAGGGGAACAGTTGGCAGCTCAGGGGCCTCGGGCCAACCGCGACCATATGGCAGACGCTGTCGTACCGCTGTGTCATACTCTGGCAAGTTTTAACGACCAATTAGGCTCATTAGGCCTTGATTAGTGATGGTAAAGACTGGGAGACTCACAGAGGGAGTGTGTGTGTGTGTGCGTGCCTCTGTGTGTGCGTGTGTGTTTGTGGGGGAGGGGGGGGGGGACTTAAAGAGGATGATAATGATGTGCATGGAACAGTAGGAACAGGTGTCGCCTGCCCTTAAACAGATTGGCTGGTTAGATTCTGGTAAGAGCCTTGCCCTTTTATTGATTTTGCATATTGAATCACTTAAAAACAAGAGATGCAAATAAAGAGAATGAGACATGTTCCCAGATGGGGTGGAGTTTGGGGGCCTCCTGGTGAAAGTTTGCTCCTCCGCAGTCAACAGTATAACGTTACTACCTCAATGGTAAATAGCGGGCTTTGCAGTGCAGTATCTACCAGTAGTGACTAAGAGCAAAAACATTTTATGGTTCAGGAATGATTGTGCTTTAGTGAATGCCTGAAACAAAACCTGTAAATGATCTCTTCAAGTGTATGTGCTGATGGTATTTAAATATAAATTATACATGGCTCCCTGACGGCAAACATTGCAAACAGACATTTGATAAAAAGTTAGTCAGCGGAGTTGCCAGACTATTTTAGGGCATTAGCCCCAGATGTTTCAGTCTAGCTCCGGTGACTGAAACCAATAAGTCACTGTATATAGGTAGTGTATTTAAGATAACTGCCCGTTGCCTCAGTTGCTTCACTCCGCTGTTTCTAATCCATCCCTGGCACACTTACTCACTCACACAACCAGAACAACACTATTTCAAGGTGACAGGAAGTTGGATGGAAGGAACGAGTGGCTATTGAGAAGTTTGGCATGATTCCTGGAGGGCCGCATAACATTTGTGCTTCTACACCGATTTTTAAGAACTTTAATATGAACTTTCAAGATGGATAGGAACTACTACTTCTGCTGGACCAGCACCATTCCCTCACTGCTCTCTGTCCAGGCTGCCACACAGTGATGATGGAGATATCCGGGCACCATACACCGTAAAGTGTGTGAAAACAACAGACCTTTTCAAACATCCGAAATCCAATTTTAAACACAGGAGCGGAGGTGATGTTGTTGTGATAACAGGTGCTCAAACAGACCTCCAGTGCTGCACAAAGGTACGGTCCAGACCACAGGTGGAAAATGTAGAGCTGGTGAAGATGTGTAACATTGTCACTGGATTTTGGTAAGTAATTAATAATAAATCTGTCTTTGCTCCCAGATCTGGGTTCTGCTGAAGATGTTGCCGTCCTGTTAAAAGGAGAGTTTTTCTTCCCACTGTCGCCTCTTGCTTGCTAAAGCAGGAGATTGAATCAAAGTCAAGATTTGAAGCAATGTTTGGGTTTCTCTTAGCTCAGGTATGTTTGATTAATTGGCTAAATATGAGGTCTGTGAAGCACCCTGGCATGACATTGTCATGAAGTAGTGCTATACAAATAACATTGAATTAAAGTCTGTCTGTTGGTTTAAGTTTTTGTGTTGATGTTTAAATGACAGAGGTTCCCTGCAGTCTAAAAACTGCAGCTTCCTGTTTCATTTAAATACTCAGTAGGCTTAATACCTTAGATGTAGTCATAAAAAGTAATGAAATAAGATATTTTTTCAATATAAATCTGCTTTCTTCTTGTAGCGATTTGTTCGAGATCAGTTCTACAAACTATTTGCAGAGTAGATCATTACTTAACCAGGTTCCATTAAACTAGTTAGTAGCTACTTGACTAAAACAGTTTGAACTTGTAAAGAGAAAAAAAAGCTGAAAATATTTAATACATACATGGAGAATATCAGAGTTAATTTTGACTGGTGAATAATTGTAAATATAAAGACATGCTGAGGTTTTTTTTTTTTTAAACAAACTAACTGGATTTGTCCATTTAACACTAAACAATATAAATTAGTCTCACAGTAATAGATGTGAATACATCAGATTTTGTTTTTATTTGTGTACTTGAAGAAAAATGTTTAGTCGTGGTTTGCGTCAAATCTAAATTTACTTCAGAAAAACTAAGGAAAAGAAAAAAGTAAATCAATGAAAAATCTACTGAAAAATACTTTATTCATCCCAGAGGGAAATTAAGTTAAATGTAAAAAGATTTTCACATTTTAAGATAAAATGTGGTCTCTTGAAATGTCTGACATGTCCCATTTTGTGTTTTATAGGTTTATAATGTGACAAAATTATTTAAGGAAGTAATTGGTAAAATTCACCTCAGTTATTCCCATTAATTCCAGAGGTAAAATAGGTTCAAACTTTTGACTGGGCTAAGTCTAGGTTATCCTTAAAAGCTAGAGATACCCTTGTCATTAGCTCATCTTTGCAATTTGATCCAATGTCCAAGTTATACTGATTGACCCAGTAGGGTGTTAACATTTTACAAATCATTAAGCATGTTGGTGATAATGACTCAGGAGTCAAAAATCAGCCTTCACAATGTACCATCCCATAGCTGAAAAGCTGACGCTAACCCCAACTTTACTTTGAGGTCACCGTAAAATTAAAATGGTCTTTGAGTAGCCTAACAAAAATACATAAGAGTTTCTAATAAATGTGACAAAACCCGAGGGCATAAATAAATTATTCATGGGTGAATAACGGAGGTGAGCAAACCATATAAATAGGTACTATTAGCACAAAAATGTAGAAGAAATTGAAAGGGAAGAAAATAAAATACAAAATACCCATCTTTCATCACCCACTTAAATTTTGTAAATAGCCTCTAAACAGTTTTCTATCCTTGTTTATCCCATTGTTTTTGTGTTTCGTATCACAATCATTAGACTGACTGGCACAAACACATTTAACTGCAGTATATGTTTATCAAAACATGTTTCAGACATCAAGAGCCACTAACTGCCAATCACCATCATCGTTGTGCATTTGAGTGCAGTGTGTGTGTGTGTGTGTGTGTGTGTAGGGGGGGACTTGTGCTGCAAGGGATTATAGCTCTAATGATAATTCTACATATGGTGCCTGCAAAAACCTGCCTAAGCACTGAGATCATAAATCCAATCTGGGGATGATAATCCTGTTGCTAGTTGAAGAATTAATGCCAAATATAATGCAGTGGTCAGAAGGACACGATGTGTTTGTGGTGTGATAGTGAGGACATAAATGTTTACTATCCACGAGGAAAACAAGAACTCTGAATATTAAGTGCATTGTTTTCTACTCATTTTTTCCACTTTCAACATATAACACATCAAATTCTCTTATACACTTTATATCACTGCCATAAAACCCCTATTTTCAGCATTAATACAAAATCACATCTGTATTCCAGTTGTTTATATTGTTTGCATCCAAGAGTGGCATGTTTTTCTTCTTTTTTATATTGTGTGAAGTCACCCTGCACTAATCCTACAGTGTTATTAAGCTCAGGGCCATGGAAATGGACAGGGTGTAAGACATGCAGAGTGCTTATAAACCAGATTAGCACTGTAACACCCCCACAAACATTGTCCCCATATTCAAATTCATATTTAAATTTATGCTCTACTGAATAAGCTGTTCTGCTGTTGTGAAGTTATTGTAAAATGTAAAAAATGCTGGAGAATTTTTTTATACTGGGAAACTAAATATAAACTAATTACAAAGGGGGCGTTTAGATAAAATCATAAATGATCAAACATAAGATGTGCTGACATTAGAAACTCCTGACCTGTAACAGGGAACTTTCCCCATGTGGGATTATTAATAAAGAATTGACTTGACTAATAAAATAAAGCATTCAATCTGCAGCCAGAAAAAAATGACAAACAAAGAAACAAATTCAGAGTCATAAAAAAAAAAGGAGCGTTAGGAAATAAACTTATGAGATTCAGAGAAAGGAGTTCACAAAGCCGATCAAAATCTGAGTGAGAAATTGAGAGAAGCTTGGTCTCTTGCAGGAAAAAGCAAGAGACAGAGAGATTTGCAGAAAGAGCAGGAGGGGAGCTCCAGATCCAGTGTTTGACATTTCACCTTGCTCAGTTGATAAGGGGTGTCACCCTCTGGTCCTCAGGGCTTTGACTGCTGTCTGCAGTCATCACCCCTCCCCAGCACAGGAAACTATTGATCAATCAGACAGCACTACTCTTAGCTTTTGTATGTAAGAGTGTGCGCATGTGTGTCAGCTTTGCTGTTAGGAGGGTAAAAATGTGAATATGAGATTTTATATTCATTTTGTTTTGAAACGTAAATAATCAGTAGAAAGCTGTACACAATCAACCTCCTCTCTATGTTTTTATGTCTTCAGACTGTCCATAACATCTTAACTCATCCCATTATTGAGGAGGAGAAAGTTCATTAGGGTTGGCTGAGTGGAACGAGATTTGAAGCAAAAAGATAGACATGCCATTAGAAAGCCTGAATACTCACTGTTTAAGTGAGAATTCAGGCTTACATGAAACAATTTAGGTTACCTTTTCTGTGATCATTCATCCTTACAATCCTTACAATCACCATTAATATTGAAATGTTTGTATTTTTACAGTAAGCACTATTTTTTTTTCTTGTGATTAAGCATAAAATGAAACAACAAATTATTGAATTCCAAGTATCTGTGGTAGTTTCTGCACAGTTGTAGAAAAGCTAGGGGGTGCTGCAACTCAACACAGTTTCCATTGAGTACAGAAGGTGAGAAACACCACCTGAGCATCGATACAGAAAAAAGATGTTGTGTTGTCCCTCCCCCAAAAAGTTAAAGCTAGGGCTGGTAAGTTTATCCATGCAGCACATTTTATCTGACAATTCGAAGCGTTTTACAAAAAACAATAAAGCAGGTTTTTTTTTTTTTTTTTACTCTAGAAACCAAATTTAATAAGAAAAAAAAATTAAACTCCATATTTTGAAATAAAAAGACATTTAAACCCTTTCAAGTAAACACAAGTAAAACCTTGTAGTTTGTGTCTAAATTCAATGGTAACTTGAGAACATAACCTGTTATTAGCAATAGCAATAACCAGGTTATTTTTTGCAACTATACCAGCAAACACTACAGTCAAAGCCCCCTGTGGTCTTACCACCATAGGGGTCGAGAGCAGTGTTAAGCGTGCGGGGGCCGGGAGCCCTGGTGGTCCGATTCTCTGGTGCAGTAACTGGCTTCAGGGACATGGAACGTCATCTCTCTCTGACAGGGAAGGAGCCTGAGCTGGTGCGCGAGGTTGAACGGTTCCTAAATGCATGGAATGTCCATAACAAACACCATGGTCCAGCATAAGAGTGTCCATATCTACACCTGGCACCAGAACACATGCAACTTCATCAGGCTGAGCCTAATCGGACCCCATGGGCAAAGACCTGGCCACCAGACGCTTACCTTTATGCCCTAACCCCTTGCCGGTGACCCGCATCTGGATAAGGGAGCCTTTCTCCCAAAGATCTTCATCATGCTTGTGAATATAAAATTCCAATTTTTTAAAGATGTCTAAATTGGTACCTATAAAAATGTGAAACTTTTAGTTTTAACAAGGCAAAACTATTACAGCTCACTACAAGCACAACATAAAGCTTCTGCTGTAACTAACTGTATCAGTGCACACAGGCAAAACTCTTATAGCAAACGTCAGCAGCAAATTTAAATCTAACTAACTAAAGTAACTACCTCAGCCTTTAACCATTACCTTAGAAATGTCACAATTAACCAAAATAAAAACGGTAGTGAAGCTTTTCCCCTCTAATCTTATTACATGATGTTACTTTGTCCTCACAAATTTAGGAGCACACACATATATAAACACCAGCATTGGGGAAAATAAATGATACACCTGCATGCAGCATCGAAAATTCATCTGGAGTTGGATGGATGTAAAGGCCTGCTACACTCTGCATTCTTTGTGTGGCTCAGGGGAAAAGGAGAGGAAAGGGAGTGAATAAAATGTGGGCAAGCACAGATTCATGTAAAAAATGACACAATTAGTTCAACTCTGAAGTGCGTGTTAGTTGCGCATGGCTTCCCTTCTCAGACTCACATGAGGTGATCAGACAGCCAAATACTCCTAGGGCCTGGATGTATAGTCAAATGAAACGCACTCACGTGCACACGTGCACGCTCACATAAACAAAGTGCACAAACCCACTTAATAGAGCGACACAGACAGCGCACAAATGTATAATCACACTTTGCCTTCTCTGTCTCATGTAGACTTGCATAAATAGGACTAAAAGCGCTACAGTCTGTTATTTGTGATACAAAATTGTATTGGCGGGTAGGGTGGGGGGTCGGGATGGGGGGGGGGGACTCCAGATACACACAACACAGCCCATGAAAATAATGGAGTAACTATAGTAAATTATCCTGCTAGAGTGGAATACACTGCTCTGATTCCAAAGCCTCCTGCACTGAAAAATTGATCTTTATTTTTGGGGCAATGCACTTTGAAACAAAAGGGGAATAGGAACTTAATATGCAGGAAATGAAGAAATGAAAACTACAGAATACGGAACACTTTGAGTTTGCACTTTCAAAGCCGGGAGAAACGAGCGTTTGAATCCCCCCCCCCTCCCCCCAAGAGATAGTAAGGGAAAGGCAGAGCCTGATTTTATTAATTTCATCTGTAGTTATGTTTCTCCTGAATAAAACATTAATACTCCCAGGAACAAGGGAATAACAGAAACAGAAAGAAAGACAGCTTCTTCTCTTTTAATTAGCAGGCACAACTCACTCTCGCTATCTCCAGCCATCCCAGCTAGCTATCTTTGTATCACCCTTCAAGTGTTTCTCTGTCAATCAAGCCATCGCTCCTCTAACTAGAATAAAAGGGGAACTCTTTGTTAACTTTAAAATCACAGCCTCTTACTTTGTGATGACATCTTACAGCTGCAATCCATAAATAGAGCTAAAGACTCTAACGTGCCATGCATGAGAATTTTCAAAGTAAGGTCGCTGGATATGAAAAGTTTAACTTGTTTTAGTCTATGCAATACAGTTTTGGACGTGTTCACAATAACTGGCATCACCATCTGTTTAATTCCACTTGAGCAAATTTTTTAGGAGTTCAGGTCATCTGGATGTAGTCCTTTATCAGTTCCCAAAGTCAGAACCAGACATGAAGAGGCTGCACTCAGCTTCTATGCTCCACATAGATACTCAGATAATCTTAAAGAATTTATTTTAGACTTACCTGTTCTCATCTACATTTAATAGTTTATTTAAAAGTCCAACTTCATTCTCTCTTAAGGCTCGACTTTTACTTGATCCTGTTTTAATAATTTTATTTCTCTCTAGTTTTAAATGTTAAATTATGCTTATTCACCTTGCTGTTGAATTGTGCTATGCAAGTAAACTTGTATTGCCTGCAAGAATCCATCTGAACATATAGTTTCAGCAGACGTGTGCAGATAATTAAGAGTATCACCTAAAGGCATAAATAGCTGAAGGGCTAAATAATCTGACTCTCAAAGCACAAAAATGACACAAGGTCAGTAATGCTTAACAAAACATTATTGTTATTTCTGTGCCTTTTTCTGTAAGACTGAACATGTTTAAACAATTTTATAGTCTTTTTACATTGGAAATAGTAGCTAACATCCAAGCTAACAAAAAGATCCTCTTCTCTAGATGCCAGAAATGTATGGAAATAGAAAGCTAATAGCGCTGCAAGGCAAATGCCCAAAATCCATAAGTTCCATCGTGGTATAAGAGAGATCTCAGAGATCATAATATTGAGCTATGGAATCAGGGGTCTTGAGAGTGTTTCAGGGGTGGTTGTGCCAGCTTTAGCACACTGTACAAACACACACACATATACCATATTTGCTCATACACATGTATAGTCTCCTCTGCCTTGCCCTGGGGTGCAGCCAGTCTGAGATCACACTGGCAGGTTCACTTGTAAAGCTGCAGCTTTAGGCTCTGAGACAGAGAAAACTACAGACGGCAGCTGTTGCAGGTAAAAACACCGAGCTTGAAGAGTTACACCCCCAAACAAGAGATTTCCTGTATGAGAAACTGCGACAAAATGATAGCGAGTATGAAAGCAAATCTTGTATTTGAATCTTATTGTTACTAAAAAGTCTCCTAAACGAACAAACATAGTTTACAGCATATGCATTATTTTATTACTTGCTTAACCGTTATAGTTAACAATGAGATGCTCATTAAGACTTGTTCTGAGTATGTCTGATTTCCATCCATCCATCCATCCATTTTCTGCCGCTTATCCGAGGTCGGGTCGTGGGGGCAGCAGCTCAAGGAGGGAAGCCCAGA
>JBAMIG010000019.1:13787056-13799309 GCA_037177335.1 Kiunga ballochi
GGGATTTTTCGTCAGCACCCCAAAAGATACAAGGAGGAAGAAGAAAGTAGAAGAAACTTGGACAGATTACAAGAAGGGGAAAAAAGGTGGAGATCAAAAAAAAAAAAAAAAAAAAAAAAAAAAAAAGAAAACATGTTAAATTGTGACTTAAGTTTTTCCATAGATTATTTTTAAAGGATTAAGTCTAATTTACATCTGCATAATGTAAACTGCATAATTTATAAAAAGAAAAAAAAATTTAAAAAAAAAAACATAATTTGTAACAGCACTGTTTTGCTATCAGCCATACTTATCTTAATGGTGAAGAAGCCATCATCCTCAAGGGCTGCAGTCAAGCAAGAATTCAGCGTTTCTCTGCTCCAACACATCCATTTCATATCAAAAGGATCCAATAGCCTTTCAAGCTCTGCTTAGTGACGCAATTTAAATCACGTGCATTAACATTAAAAACTTGTTAGATGACAACCAATAGTCCTCATCGACTGCTTTATTGTTTTGAATAACACACATATTCAAGCTAGTGACCTACTTTTAGGTTCAGATTAATTTACATTTTAACCTTCATCATACCACATACACACCTTGTTCAACCCATAATATCCCCCCCCCCACTTCTCTTTTATATTTGGGGGGGGGGGCAAAGAGCACACTGGCATTGCAACTTCAATTTAGTAAAACAACTTTTGTCCTTTTCTGACAGCAGACTCTTGAAGTCCCTTCAATTACTTCACTAAACCTGGATTTACAGAAAGACACTTGTCACAAAACTGCAAAAACATCCATCTAGAGCAGACGATTTTAGCGTGCTTTGCTAAATCTCTGTGCCACACCACAGGATCTGTCTAGTAGTTTGAGGTGCATCACAATAAGCCTAATTGGACAGGTATTTGCAAGCCATTATGACACAAAACCAGTGCGTCGGTAGAAGAGCCCAAAAAACAGCATGATGCTCATAAAAAAAATCTGATGAAGGATTAAGGCGGCAGTTAAGATGGAAAGGGAGGCTTTTACATGTCATAGTTGAGGAAAATTGAGATGGGGTAGAAAGAAATGCAACAAGAAAAAGTGAGGGAGATTAAAAGAAAGGGAGTAGCACCCACAGTATGAGGTAAGCTAAAGTCATTGCTTGTCAGCCACCCTTGGTGAGAATACCCCTTACAGAGCAACAGAGAGATATTAACATTCCACTCAACCTCAAATGACTCATTTATGCAAAGAAAAAGAAAACCTGAGGTAAACAGCAGTAAACAAACGCTTCTCTTCCTTGTCAGTACATTACATTAGATGAAATGCAAACTATCATTTTTATATATAAAGAAAAAAATATCTTGCTAAAAACAAAATGGTAATTCCTTTTTTGCATTAGTTTCTTAAGCTCTCAGTTTTTTGGAACAAATACAAATTTGGGCATTGAACATTTCAAATGAAACTCACTGAATAGATCACATTTATGATTGTTTGAACCAGCAAGAAATAGAAAATAAAATTGTGAATGGATATCAAGGTTCACTTTGTGTAAAAGAATCATAGAAAGAGCATTTCTGCAGTTTTCTGCAAACACTAGCGTGTGGTTTTAGAGGATTGATAATGTGTGTTTAGAATAAAGACATGTTGATTTTATTAGAGTTTACAAGTGTAGCCTAAAATAATACAGGAGTTAACATCTGAGGGTGAAAGGCCAAAACTATAAGATCAAAGTAGACTCCCAAGAGCTATAACCCTATCAGAGAAACACAACACGAGCACATACATAAAAAAAATAACCTCTCAACCTTTATTTACCTAAACATGTAATGTAGAGCCAATTCAGCTCCTGAACAACTCACTAATTCTGCAATTCCCAACAAGCAACTTGCCCGACCATGAGCAAGATACATATACACACAGTTGCTCATCTTCTGCACAAGCACACACACACCTTTCCACTGTACTCCAAGCTTTTGTCAATAACCTTATGAAGTAGGGTGAGGCACTTCACACATCTTGAAACGGTAGGGGAAACGGAGCCAAATATCCTCTCACCGATTGGTTAACAGCACCCACAAGGTCAACAAGGCAGCGTTCTGAGCAAGCTGAATGGGACACATCAGGTTCTGCTGCCAACCGATTTAACAGTGAGAAACTACTAAGTACTTGATTGAGAGCGAGTTATTTGAAGCACTGAAGGTTTGTCTTCCACTTTTGACTCAAGTTACCACTTGTTAATTTAGTAAAAAAAAAAAAAGCAAGTTGACTTTAAAAGAGGTGTTTTGGCTGTACATTAGCATTCTTTGTGTTTAGCTGAAGGTTCGAGCACCAATTGGAGGTGGGGTACAAACAATGGCCTTTTCAGCATGAAGTATGCATATTCTTATCGTGCAAGTTATCTCCGAGTTCTCAGACTTCCTCCCACGTTCTAAAAGCATCTCGACTCAGAGTCTGCACACTTCAAAGAGCAGATTTGTCGGCCACGAGTCATACTGCTACACTAGATTCTGTCCAAATTTGAAGTCTCCTCTTATTTTTTGGACCCATAAAAAAAAGTATGGGTCCAAATTACCTTAAAACAAAGGCTACATGCAATGCATCCTTTGTGGCCTCTTAACACTCTGTAGCCTACATAGCTCTGCAAAGTGTGCAAATCCTGTGTGAGTTATTAACATTCATATTAGGTTAAAATTGTCCTTATAAAGTGAATGCGTGTCTGGTTATTTGTCTCTCTGTGTTGCCCTGTGATGGACTGGTGACCCATCCGAGGTGTATCCTGCCACTTTCCCCATAAATGTAGAGATAGACTCTGGCGACCCGTGACCTTTCAATGGAATAAGCAGTATAGACAATAAATGAATGGAGGTCAAGTTTGCCTTCATAAATGTAAGGAGGTGATTTTTTTTAACTCAGATAAATTACATTTAATCTTGAAATTCTAGATAAATTGCGGGCATGTCCTTTTACTTGATAATTATCCATTATTTTGACAATGCTGTGTAGCACAGTTTTTAGCCAGCTAACCATTACCTTAGCTTTAGCCCACTTACATCTATTAGCTTTTATTAGATTCTGTTTAGTAAGCTCTTAGCTACAGGCAACTCAGTTTGATAAACGTCAAACATTAACCCTTATGATTACAAAGCACTTATGACCTCCACCTCTTTGCACATTTTTGTATATTCTGGGAGCAAAGACAGGCCGTGACACTGCCAAGATGATGATAGTAAGAACTGCACAACGAGTTTCACTTTTACTTTTCAGAAACATATTGAGGGGCTCAGTCCATCTTTACAACATGACAACATCTGAAACATCAAAGGGGAATTCAGCAGACAGATGCTCTTTACATATATAATTCTAATGTAGCTATTCTCAGTGAAAAACTATTTGTGCACCAAAGGCTCCAATTAGCTATAAGACTTACAGCATATTTGATGATTTA
This sequence comes from Kiunga ballochi, assembly GCA_037177335.1. NCBI lineage: Eukaryota > Metazoa > Chordata > Actinopteri > Atheriniformes > Pseudomugilidae > Kiunga > Kiunga ballochi. The sequence continues at coordinate 13,790,469 of JBAMIG010000019.1, forward strand.
TTACTTTGTGTACATGATGTACTGTCATCATTATAAACCAACAAACTGATAATGTTTATGGTCACAAAATTATGTAGTTCTACGGACAGGTTATTGAAATAGGACTGCTCTTCCTCGATTACAAAATGTGTGGTTATTAAGCAGATAAGAGATTTTTTATAAAGTTAAGTTTATGTAAGTAAGTTTAAAACACTTCTACACCTGAGGGGCAATTTTAATTTAAGCACAAGGAGCAGCATCATCAGAGAGGCCTGACAGAACATCATGAAGTTTTAAAAGCTGTTACAACTCTAACACCTCATTTTGCTTTGTGTAAATTGAAATAAAACCTAAAAGAAAAATGTATTATCACATGACACACCTGCTGTTTTTGTTCAGGTTTTACTGGTTGAACATTTCATTCAGACATTTTTCCCCAATGATATGGATTTCATGGTTTTCCAGGACATATTCAATTCGTTGTGATCTTGTGAGAGTACATGATAAGACATTTGTGCATTGTGTTTGCATGCATGTGTGTCACTGGGGTAATTAGGAATAAGAGAGAGAGCGAGACAGAGAGAGAGATCAAAGGAGGCTCTTTACACCCTTCATCTCAGTTCTGATACAAGCATGTGCCAGTATGTGTGTCTGGCTGCATTTGTGTATACGCATGTATGTGTGCATGTGTGATGATCTCTTTCCAGCTTTGATGCTTTAAGCTCCATCGGTTAATGTACTACGGATAAAAATACTACACCATGTAATCTGGCATTTATCCCTCGAGAGCAGAAGCCCAAAATGTGACGCATGTCAAAAAGAAGGGTAGGAGAGAAGAAGAAAAAGTGTGCAGGAAAGGAGGGGGGGGCACAGAAGAGGAGTGATGGAGGTATGGAATCAAAACACAGCCTCTGCATCTATGAGATGATTCAAAAGGTTGTCAGTTTCTGTATCTGCAATGCAATTTCCATTAATTATTTTTAAAACATTCTGTGAAAGACAAAAGGAAAAAGTTTCTTTGAGACCTATTGAAAATGTGCTTGCAGTGTATGCAGCTACAACACAAAAATTTATTTGGTTTTTCCTCTGAATCTTTTTTCTGCCATCTACAGTTTTCTCATCACCTTATTGTACCAGAAGCCACTGCAAGGCAGATAAAAACATATGTTTAGCCTGGTTCTGAATATTAATGTAGGCCTTTTAAACTATATACATTGAGACAATAGAACCATTCTGATATAGTTGAGGAAAATGCAGAGATAATGTAGTTGAGATCACTTCCTATCACAAATATACTAACATTTTCTGGCCATTGTTACAGCGGTAGGAAACACACATCTAAGAAGTTTTATTTTGCTAGAACAGCTTCAAGATAATCTTTATACAATGTCTGCTCCTGTAAAAGCCGATTACACCATCTTTGAAAAATAAAGCACTGAAACTAACCAAAAATAACCAATTTAAGTCAGCTGTCTAATAGGTTACCAATTAACTACATAATGCAGGAGAGGGGGTCCGTCTATTAGAGGATGCACAATTACTGATTAGACACAATAAAGAAACAAATATCTCAAAGATATACAACTTCCTGATTAACAGCTTTGTGCAGACAGAAAAAGAACAGCCATCGGTTATCCATTAAATCACCTGTTTAAACCATAGAAACCAGACTGTATTCAAGTATAAATATAATGCCACCCCAATGACTAATGATCACATTCTAATAAATATTTAGTATAACCTTTATGTGGGTAGATTTCAGATACCCCTTCAAGTGGATGAAGTAATATATTGTTCTATTTTCTTGATCAAAATACAGCCTTGATACACCGTCATCTTGCTAAATGGAAATGCAGGTAGCAATTATTGTCTATAAAAAAAAGTTTACATTTCATGACGTGCATACATTTGTCATTAAAACCAGTAGATGTGACAACCATGCACAATTAAACAGCCAGTGATGCAGAACAACTCAGCACTGGAAGCATTTCTTAATGTTCCATCACCTCTGACTTTTTATACAATCAATACTTTTGACTAGCCTATATGCATAGGGAATCTAGCTATTTGTTTGTTTTGCTTATTTTGACAATTTTATCGCAACACTACCGGAGACTTCTTAAACTCAAACCATTAAAGAGAGCGTTGCATTTACTTGTAGACAAAATCTGAGACATCACAATTTGTGCCCAGTTGGAGAGCTTAAAAAAATATTTCTCTCCATAAAAGTCTTAAAAATATACCAATACACTTGAATAAGACTAATAAGCACATTTCTTTTAATCTATGTGAAATCTGAGTACATCGTTAGTGTCAGTCTTTTGAGACACGTTTGAGCTTCAGCCAGGATCAAAATGTGTCTCCATGTCATGTTCATTATAATGAACTCAGATTACGTTTTCCTTACTGAAGGACTGATAAAGGTTTTCTCATACTTCTTATAAGGGTTTTTCAAGCCTCGCATGGTGGGAAAAAAACATAAAATGCAGCAAAGCGTAGACTAGCGCTCCTGTGGTCACAGATTCTGATGGGTCACAGATTTCGTTTTAACACCGGAGTGGACCAAAAAAGGACATGTTGCAGCCCAACGACATTACCAATAGGTTTTCTACACAGAGCTTTACAGTATATTTTCTTACCTTATGAAGTATATTTGAGATTTTTTACAGGAACAAGCCCTTTTCCGCTGAAGTTAGGAAGCTCTTTAAAACGGGTCCAAGCAGAAAGCTAAAATGACCGTTTCGAGTCGAGAAGATGCCAAGTAAAACTCATTCAATCTTGACCCTTCTGTAGGCTACTTCCAATAAACAAAAATAAACTTCTTTACCACATTATTACACTATTCTTTCAGTAATAAATTGTTGTAATGGCTAAACAAGATTAAGCAGGAGGCCTAAACCCTTAATTGACTAATTAAAGACACCTGCTGCATGTTCAGGTCCCCAAACGTAGAGTACGTTGTCCTTTAACGTTACTAACTCTCAATAATAAAAACTTTCTCATTTTTTATATTGTTGTCTGTTATGAGAGAGAAAAGTCATTTTTATGTTATTTATCTTTTTTTTTTATTATTTATTTTTTCTCATTACTAGAGCCATGCAATGTTGACTTTAAGCATTTGTATTATTTTAGTTATAGGTACTATGTTGAATTAGAATCTTTCCTAACAAGCTTAACTCTATTTTCCCTTAAGGGATCACTCCAAAATATCCGGGATCCAGGTGGTGATCTGGATGACTGTAAATTTATTCTGGTGTTTCTCATTCCATTTGTAGGATTCCCTAAAAATTAATCAAAATGAAGCATTACCCTTTTTAGTTATGTTGCTAACAGACAGATAGACAAAGCATCACCCCTGAAAGCAAGGCCTCCATTTTGGTGATGGTAATTAAGGACATAATATATTCTGACCTTTAATGACACTAAATATTGACAATACAGTGTTTTTTAAAAGGTCAGCTCACCATTTATTTTTATATCGCTTCATCCAACTCAGGGTTCCTGGTAGTCGGAGTACATCCTGGCAATCTCTAGATGAGAGGTGGAGTACACCGAGGACAAGTCTCCAGTCCATCACAGGGCAAACAAAGAGATGAACAACCAGACACACACACACACACACATTTACTCCAAGGGACAATTTAGAATTTCTAATTTTGTCATGCAACTAAAGTTGCATGGATGTTTACATAAGATGGAAAAGAGGTTCATAAATTATTTAAGAAATAAGTGAATAAATAGGTATGTAGAAAAAGTGAGTTTATAAGGCAGTTGGAGGGAACTTGGACTAACGTGATGTAGACTACACAAAACCACTCATCAGGAATAGGAGAATAAGACAAGACCATATGTCAATTAGCCCTAAATGAATAGGTCTCCTTAGTTCTTCCCATGCTAACATATCCTTCCAGGGTTTACTAAAAGAAAACCAGCTTCATGTCAAACAGAAAATGAAAGCAACGGATGATAACAGGAGCAGTGGATGTGTTTGTCTTTTTTTTTCTCCCCAGTGTCCCTCACTATTCACTTTTTGGTTCACCTTTCTCTATGTTTTAAGGTACTGAAGTCATCTTACCCATCGTTCTGTGTGGAAATGGTTATTGCTTCACAGGATTTTCCATAATGGTTGTCACAAAATGGCAACATGATGAAATTGCTTTTAAACACCTCTGAAATGAAGCTTGAGGAGAGCTGGCTTTGTAATGTATAGGTTAATCAAAAATTATTATCAAACAGAGGAACTATCATCTTGGGTTGACATGTTTTAGCACATTTTAATGAGATGGGGAAAGTGGATGGTTTGGATGGGGGTCACATTGTCCTGGAATAACATGGTCTGTACTCTGTACATGTGAGAAAAGAAACCATCCCCCTCTACCAAAAATGACCAAAATGCATCGTCTCTGTCAACCTAGCGTACGTGTATTGTAGGGAAGAAGTTTTTCACAACAGATCCCCGGATAAATAATAACGTGTCCCCTACAGCAAGCAGTCACTGCAAGAGGATGTGGAAATCTGACCTTGTTTATTTGGGCTAATATCAACAATATTTAATATGTTTGTGATTCTTGAAGATCTGATTGTTAATGGAAAATGTTCCGTTTCAGGAGTAGACAAAACCCTTCATTCCTATTATACTTCTCTAAATGTCTACCTGCTAGTTTGTTCAAACTTTTATGTCCCATGTTCCCTTCTGTGGAGTAGTGGTAAGTACTGTGACCTCACAGCAGGAAGGAAGGTTAGTTGTTTGAGGTTTCGTTGGGACAGGTTCGAACAGTGATCTTTCTGTGTTCTGTGTTCTGGAGTTTGCATGTTTCTCCTGTGTATGCAAGGGTTATTTCTGGGTACTTTGGCTTCCCCACCTGAAGGTTAATTGGTCACTCTAAATTGTCCCTAGGAGTGAGTGTGTTTGTGAGTGGTTGTTTGTCTTTCTGTGATGGCCCTGCAGTGGCCTGGCAACCTGCAGGGTGTACCTGCATCTTGCCTGCTAACTGCTGGGAGTTCTGTGTGTTGGGTGTAGAAAATGATGAATAAATGAATGGTCCTGTCTATTGGTTTTCTAGTTTAATTATTTTAAAATAATAATAAGCACCTGCTAGGAAATGTGCAAATTTCCTAGCAGGTGCTTTTCCAATGCAAAGTTATCTAAGTGGCTTCTTAAATATTTTGACATGTTTAAACATGTTTTAAATGGCTACTTCTAGTTTATATTTATAATAAGGATTATAAGTAGTAATGTGCATATCCAGTTATTTCTTTGAAAGGGTTTTACTGGTCTGATCAGTGACTGCAAGGCTGTGAGTCAGTAACACACCAGTAGACAGTGCTTGAAGCAAACCGCAGCATGAACAGAACTGTAAGTTTTCTAGGTTGCACAGTATATGTTGCATATTGATTCCCAACTGGTGCCATATTTGTGCATAATACTTTATGCTCAACTTCAGATACAATGAACATTAACAGTGTGAACATAGGGAGGCCATACACACCCTTTTCTGGTTGTAAACGAGTGAGGCAGGAAAGTTTAGGAGGGAAAATTAAATTCTACAAGCAAATAATGTCCCTTTTCAATCAGACATCACACTGTAAGTAAGCAGAGTTTAAAGGATACTTTAACACAAAACCTAAACTTTGTGTTGTAAGCATGGGAAAATGGATTTAAATGAGCATGAGCTTCTGAGAAAGAGTTTTCAAAAACAACACATTAATGGATTACTTTCAGTCCCAACTTCCACACATTTCTAATATTTTGCATGTGTGGAATAAAAGTAACGGAATGCAAATGCTGAATGAACATCAAAAACCAGATTTTGTCAGGCCATTTGGGCAATGAAAAGCAGGTGGAGTGCAGAGTAAGGTTGAAGAGGTGTGTGCGCACACACGCTGACACACATATGCACACAGAGCACTTTGTTCCCCCGGGTAGACCATGGAGCCGTCAGAACCACTCTGATTTTGAATTAGCTCTGATTGGCTGTCATTGTAGTGTGTCCCACACAGCTGAGACCACTCAAAACCACACACACACACACACATACACACACACGTACATACACACTCTCCTGTGCCCACAAGCGCATGCACTTTTATGGTCAGAGCATCATGTTTCACTAAACTGCTGAGTTCTCTGTGTTGTAACTAGGACTGTTTTAAGAGACGTGGTTGAATATAAATGCACGTGTGTTTGTGTGTACATGTGTGCATCTGTGTATCTGGGGGCTGAGAATGTGAGTGTGTGGTGTATTCAGATTTTTAGCAGGTAGGGTGTACATGAACACGCTGCAGTGCCTTTTCCAAACTCTGGATAGTTTCTGAGGGTCTACAATGGGACAAAAAACCTGTTACATTTACATGGATTTTTATTAAATAATACCTTTTATCTCTCCTCCACATAGAACTGGTGTCATTACTCTGTTTTTGATACTACTATGGCCTCCATCATGCCTAACAAAAACTATGTTAGTGGTATTATCCAAACTATTACAGTCCTGCACAGATTTACCAACTAAATAGTTTAAACCTAAACTCTGTAAAGAAAAAACTTTAGAAAGCTGAAAAACCCAAAAATCAGAAAAAAATTATCTAAATTAAACTCTGAATATGTCCCTATGACATCCCAAATATGCTCAAGAATATCTGATGTGGAAACTTGGATCCAAAAGAAGCAGAACCACCCTCTCCCAAAGGGATGCCACCGTTTAGACAAAGACTTGTGTGGCTCCACCAGCACGACACTGGCAGTCTTGCTTGCTCAGTTTTATTTGGCTGTCCATCGAAACGAAACTTCCTTTCTGCATACAAAAATCTAAATATGTCTCAGTAAGCATCATTCCTCCTCTCAAAGCAAACTTGTGCAAGCAGCAAGAATATGCAGCATGGGGGTCGTGTAAAAAATAAATCTATCAGTTTTCAAACCAAAGCTGGATTTGATCTGCACGGGCCTCAAGATCGGGTTTCTCCATGAACAACAGCCCATTTATCCAAAAGTGTGGTTAAAAACAAGGTAAAGTTTTCAGAGAATGAAACACGCATCTAAATGTTAATATGCGTATATACATGTATCAGTATAAATATATGTGAACACACTGTTAGGGCTGTTTAAGACATCAAGCATATTCCAGGTGGGTGAAAGAGTGCAAGTATCAAAGTTGAATTAATCAAATATATATTTTTGTTAAGATATAGTGTGTGTGAGAGTGCATGTGTGTAAGAGACAGGAAAGTCCAGCAATGCATAATGACTATTCCTTACTGGTGATACATTATTACCACCTAGTGGTGGGTGGAAAAATAGGACAACTACACAGCTTTCATTGAATAAACTTAATTCCAGTCAGAAATAATCCATCCATCCATCCATTCATTGTCAAACGCTTATTCCCTAAACGGGGTTGTCGGGGTTCTGGAGCCAATCCCAGCTGACTTCGGGCAAGACTTGGGGTACACCCTGGACAGGTCGCCAGTCCATCACAGGGCCAAAACACACAGACAAACAACCATGAACAAACACACACTCGTTTGGGCAATTTAAAGTCTCCAATCAGCCTTTCCCCAAGGTGCATGTCTTTGGACTGTGGAAGGAAACCAAAGAACCCAGAGAGAACCCACGCTAACACGGAGAGAACATGCAAACTCCATACAGAAAGTTCAATGTTGGACCTTCCCCGTGGCGAGGATCAAACCAGCAACTTTCTTGCTGTGAAGCCAGAGTGCTAACCAACTGCACCACCATGCAAAAATTACCATTACTCTTAATTTTTTATGCAAGTATATTTGAAACATATACAGCAGTTTCATGTACATTAGCCAACTAAGGATGATATGTATATATATATATATATATATATATATATATATAAAATAACTGTCAAATTTAACGTATTTTACTTATCATTTAACTTACCATTTTTAAATCTCTTGGTAGAATATTAGGTACTTTTAGTCAAGTAATGGTCATGATGGAAAGCACAGAATTAGCATATTATTGAGGCCTTTTTAAAACACAAGGAAAACAGATTTGGTGGATAAATATAAATCAAAACTAATTTAAAGCTAGAAAGGTTTTCTTTTTCTTGAGATAAAATATGTTTTCAGATGATTAGATAAATAAACTTTTGTTAATAAAACTCTATTTTCTTCTCTGAACCTAAAAAAAACCAGCAAAAGCATTTCTTTTTTAAATCCTTAATGCTAGTTTTCACATAGAAAACACTTCCCACAGCAGATGAATGGAATTAACTATCAATGCAGCAACCACATCAGGAAAGCTCACTCCAAAGCAGAAATAAGCAGCCTGAAGAGACACAAAAATGTTACTAGACAGCTAAAGTTTCAGCTGTCTCTACATACAAACAGTCAACACTGAATTAGGGAATTCTTTTAAATGCTCTAAATTGAGCAAAGCTCAATGTACCAATTTAAGTTAAGACAACAACCATACTTCATGTTAGCAGGGACCAAACTGGCTTCTAAAGGAGTAGTTGGTTTAGACTTCAAAGCAGTGTAGTGTCTGTGGATAACAAGCAAAGATAAGGAACATTTATAGGACTTTTCTTTGTTTCTTGTTTTAAAGGACTCATTTGGCAGACATGTGGTAACCGTACATGTTGCTTTACCACCAATCTGCCACTAGAGGTCACTATTGCAGAGGTTTAGAAGGAATCTGGTTCACATTTAGATTAATGCCTGAATTGAGAGTAACTGAGCAGAGACATCTCATTTTTTAAATCTAAGAACTTTATTTGACCCTTCAACTAAATCTGAAAATACTAGGCTATTTATTTTTTCCATATATTTACTATTTATTACCATGGAACAAGTAAAGATTATTACAGTGTAATCTCCTGCTGTCTGGTGGTCACCA
>JBAMIG010000019.1:13813480-13836770 GCA_037177335.1 Kiunga ballochi
TCAGTTTTCTGCATGCATCCCTGCATGTGGGTATCCAGTGTGCCCCTCCAGGGGGTCATTATTCAAAGAATACTTCCACTGATGCGTCCTAACATATTAAACATAGTAATAAACTGCTTGGAATGATTATACAAATACTATAAATACTTTATTAATTAGCTATTAAAATTATAGTCACAACCAGCAACAGATTTATAAGTTTCAAGCTCTATAGAACTTTTAGGGAAATACTAAATGGAAAAATTAAGTTTAATTTTCTTATTGTTTTGGTTTACAAAACTGTATGACCATGTCAATCTGAGCCTAGAAAATCTCAGAGTAAAGTAAAGAAATCCTACCAAAAGCATGAATAAAGAGAATCAGTTGCAACACTTGCTGACCAACAGATTTAGTGGGCATAAGCCTGGATGTGGATTTAGATGAAAATATTTCAGTCCTGCAGCATATACAGAGTAAGGCCAGACTCTAGACTCAAGTCAATTCCATTAATTTACATATTTTTAAACCAAATTTGCAACCTAAAAATCAAACCATTTCTTATATTGACACTTGAGTCCCCATGATTATAAGAACATAAACAGCACAAGTATTACAGTGGAAGTACATCACAGTTTGGGTGAGACATTTACACCATATGGTCCTTGGCTCTCCATATGGACACCCAGAGTCAGGTGTCTGAGAGCTACAGCACATTTAACTGTCCCCCTGTCATCCTAAATCAGTGTTGTGCGTTACCAGCCATGCAGACAGTAATAAATCTTTCTTTGCAGAGTAGCTAATCTGTTAGCACATACCTTGACAACCAGTAGTTTTCATGAGCATGCTGAATATTTAACTGTTTTTTTTCTTTGTTTATTTAGTTTGTTTGCTCGTATTTTCTTTTACCTTTATGGCTGTCATTTAACAGGTATTATTTGTAACTACCTGAAGTTAAAATGTGAATTATTAGGGTTAATTAAAATTCCTAAGCTTTTAGGAATACTGAAAATAATTTTAATTGAAACAAAAAATAAGACAAAAAAGCCTTTTTCAGTGTGATCCAGTGTGGGTGCTCTTTTTTATTGCCTATCCCCCCCAACACCTCATGAATCACTCTGATACCCCAACCCCCTTACACAAAACATCTACCATCCTTCCTTCCCTCTCTTTTTCCTTTTCTCTCCCACCCTCCTCCTGTAGGCACAGACTTTCCTCTTCCAGTCCATTGCTATCAAACAATGTCTGCATTCATGAGCCAAAGGCAACACACACACACATAGATCTACAGACATGCTCAAATCCACACATACACATTTGAGGGCTTCCCCAGAGTGAAGCACTGAAGCATATCTTTCTTATGCTCTCCAACTAGAGACTGATAATCTGACAGCCAGTTACCCCATGTCCAGGTTTTCAGGTGTGTCAAATACGCAGGCAGAATGCCTTGCGGCCATGCTTGCGAGTCAGCTGGCTTCTGGATGAACTTGGAGCTGATACACTGAGCAGCAGATGGTCGGTGGACTGATAAGTGGAGACCGAAGAGTGGATTCAGTTATTACATGATGAGACAAAGGAGTTTGCTCAGCTTCATAAGCAGAAATGTTAGCAGCTTAAGACATTGAAACATCCGTAAATTATTCAAGCAAGTACATCCCCACTATGCAATAAAGACCATTATTATAAATCTTTTGACATATTTAATAGATTCTAAAGTGCTGCATGTGGATGGATTGGAGAGAAGGAGCAAGGTTTAATTAGCTAGAACAGATTTGAAATGCTGCGTAACGCAAGCTGCAGTATGGATATCAGCCATGTTCAGTCAGTTTGGCTCTTGGAAAATGCAACATGTGCTCTATTCAGTTGTTATAATTCCCTGTGTTTCTGCCCTGAAACAGACAACAGACGCTGCCATGCAACAGAAGAAGCACATACCCTGTTACACCCCCACCCTGTTTAATTAGGGTTCCTATTTCAGCCCCCTGAGTGAAGCTTCACACTAAGTGGGACAGTTAGAGGACATTTTCTGTCTGCATTTCTCACCATGCTATTCATATGGTTTGCCTGCATATGCATGCGCTAAAACAGAACTGTATTCTTTCTTACCATAATGCATATTTGCTGTTATTTTAGCTCTTTCGATCCAAACCGTGTATAAGGAGTGTGTAGAAGGTGTGTGGTCTCATGTGTATGTGTGTGTAATGAGGTTGGGGCATGGATAATAGCTGAATAGATTAATCAATTTTGATTAAAAAAAAAATAGAAGTGTTTAATCTTTCAGTATTTTCTATCAGTTTCTGCTTCTTGCCTTATGAGCAGCAAGAGCACTTCCCCTACAAAATGTAGAAAACATGCAAAATAATTTACATTTGTCTTTTTGTTTTTCTCTCATGCTAGGAAAGCTAAAAGCCTCTGACTTTACAAAGTTCTATTTTTTCTTTTTTGTGCCCTGATCTTCCTATTTGATTCATATCTTAGATAATGAAAAGTAGTCCATCTCAAAGTATTTGTTTTATAGTAAGAAATACACTTCAGACTTGTTCATTATCATGATATGATAATATAATTTGATTTATAATATGATTTATGTTGTCACCAGAGTTTAGCTCCATGTGTGATGCACACATCAAATGCTAACGTGTAACAAAAGGTTAGTTGTGGCTGATCATCAATTAGTGGTCTATTGTACTCTACTAACATGCTGGCATGGCTACATTAGAAAGATTACACACACACACACACACGCGACCCACATTACACATTTCTGTCCAATTGGCCAGGTTGTTTTAGAACAGGGGTCTTCCAGTTTAGGATTAAACTAAGCTACAGTGTGTGAGTGTGTAAGTTAACACGTTCTTGTTTGGGTCCACACTATAAAGACCTCCAGGATTAATCCCGGAGCTCTTTTCTTACCTAAATTAACACTGGGGAGTGGTAGTCTACACACTTCTTAAGCTGTCTACAGACAGGATTCCCAAACACTTTTACATCCCAGAAACTTCAGTTGTCTGATTAATAACTGTATTTATTTATTTGACAGAATAACTCACTACCCTTAAATAATAATCATGCAAAGAGAAAACCAAGAACCATTAAAATCCAAATAACAACACAGTCCTGTTTAAATAATTCATCATAGATCAGAAGTATATTTCCCTCAAGAAAACTTGCAGTATGTACTTCCTTAGAATACAATATGCTTTTGTCATGCTTCAAAACTGCAAGGACAAAAGTCATGTGATAAAGAATGACATACATTAGCTTTTTAAGGAAATAGAGTGGGGCTTCTGTTTATTTTAAGTATTAATCAGGAAAAAAAGAAAGAAAACCCTTTGAACAAAGAAGTGTTCACTATCTTTATCTCTGCCCTGCTTAAACACCACAGAACCACAGCAGCTTGACTGTCGCATACATTATATCTAATCTGATTATCAGTAATTGCACCATAAAAGTCATAATAAAAATCAGGCTTTCGCTGACAACACACAAAGCAACATTGTGCAGGTTTATGTATAGTTTATGTACATGAAAAAACGACACGGATATGTCATTTTGCAAGCATACCAGATGCATTTATGCTCAGTGTAAGTCCGCCTTTTTGCCTTGTCATATAATGTGTCCTACCAGGATGGTATGCAGCATTCATCTGAATGATTTAAAACCCGAGGAGAGCCCTCAGCAGCTTGTCTCTGAAAGAGGCTTCTCAATGTTTAATGCGAGGTAATGGGCACAAGTAGGCTACAGGAAGGCCTTACAAACAGAAAGCACAGACAAAGGCGTTGGAGGCAGATTAACCTGACAAACATTTGCACCTTAAGACTATCTCTTAATACTATTAAAATCCCTGCTTAAATCATTATAACAGCTAAACATTGTAAATAGAGACTTAAATTTGCCATTGATACAGCGTTGTGTTTCTTCTTTATCTACACAGACCTTATTGTAGTTAATAATGAGGCTGTTGATGCTGAATTAACAATGCCTTGCTTATTTGCTAATAGACATGGATTTGTTTCAGGCTCAAAGTCCTTTGTCTGGCAGCTGAAGATGTGTTGGCACAAATCTGCATTTGTTTTCTCAGCATTTGAAGCCAGTTAGCGAGGGGTTGTTCAAGAAGGAAGTAGTTCACGCCAAGTGCTGCAAGTACAAGTACAATGAAAAGTATTTATTGGCACATTGGCCGAATAAACACAACAGAGTTTGATATTTGCAGAGCAGAGAGATCCTCCACGTCTCATCACTCTGCAGCAAACTGACAGATGAAGTGATGTGTACTGCCTGTTTAATATTGTGCTAGTCTGATCCTTTCTGAGCTCTGATATGAAGTAAAGTTACAACACTAGTCTGGAAATAACACGAAACCATTTTGGTCTTTACAAATGAGATCATTACAGGCTGAGCCAAAACGTTACTGGCTGGCTCAGAAAAGAAGACAAACTTGTGGCCCAGATTTATATTTTGTGGGCACTGGGGCCTCTTTAGTAAATATAACCCAGATAAAACAAAACTGCTCTGAGACATAACATAGTACTTTCTGTAGACGTTGGCCAAAAGTCCTAAAGCTATATAAAAAATCTGTTTCTAACAGGAAGTGCTGTTTTATATAAGTACAGATATAACATAAATATCAGTGGCTGACAAAGAAGACTTAAAGTTTGGTTAAATTGAACAGTTTGAGGGATAATCTTGCATGCAACAGCGAGCTTACTGGTGTCACACCAGTTTGTTCCTGCATGTGTGCCAGAAACCACGGATCAGGGTCGGCCGTCAGAAATAATAGGTCACCTACATTACAGATAGATACAATCAATTGGATTTGAGGATGAAAACACATTGATAAATCTGATTATCTGATAAAAGCCAGAAAATACAAGGTTTTAATGATCAGCGTGGGCAGCGGTCGACAGCTGATGCACAATTATAACAACTTTATGTATATATTTCAAGTAATTTATTTCTGTTCTTCAGACTCTGCTTCTGTATGATCAGATGAAAACAGCTAAATAATAAATGGAAGTTTGAGCTGACTTGTATCAGCAATGAGAGCTTGAAAACACAAAACACTCCATTATTCAGTTAAATGGGTTAAAATCCAGCCAAATACTTAAGATTAACACGGTATTCATAACCAAAAAAAAACATAAATAAAAAAAGAGGATACTAGGAGGGGGAGACTTTGCAAAGGCCAGAGAAAATAAACCAAATGGCATAAAGTCAGATGAACCAAATTCTCGTCCTGCCAATATTAAATTTTTTTCATACGACAAAAAAATCCACTCAGAAATGTTAGCTTAGGTTGGCTTTCAGCCTTTGGGTATTAGTAGATATTTCCAGTGCCAGAAAATGTGCTTTTCTCCATTTTTAGAGGAGAAAAAAACAGACCATGTGGGCTATGTAAAGCGATTCAGATAACTGATGAAAGATTGACAAAAATCAGCTTTTTTAAATTAATTTATTCTCTTAGTATGCTCATGAGTTTCTATAGTGCTTTTCAACATTCATTTAAAAATAAAAATAAAAAAAACTTCCAAAAACAGAACCATCTTCTTCACTATAGGTGCAGTATATGACAATATAATGAGGCTTTCCACAGAGATTTAGACATTTGGCCCATTCAATAATCGGCCCATATTACATACACAACCACAGCTTCTCCTTAACGCACACGCAAACACTTTCAGTAAGCCTTCTCAGTCAGCTATATCCATCTATCAATGTCCAAAAACCTCTCTGTTGCGTTTCAGCAGGTCATTCGCGCCACACCAAACTCCAGACTGACGACAGTCGGCTCTTCTTTGGTGCCGCCGCCGTTATATGATCCTTCCAGTTCCCCGTAGCTCTGCTTCCTGCTCTCGGTGCCGCTACTTCCCTCCACTGTCCGCTCCGTGTCCGTGTTCTCCGTGGCCTCCTCGGCCATCTCCTCTTGCACATCTTCCTCCTTGTGATGCTGCACTTCTTTGTGGTTGATGGGTGCACCCAAAATGAGGGAGTCGGGGCGTGGCGGCAAGAGGTTGGAGCGTTGGTCTCTGGTCGGAGGAGGTGCAGGGGGATCAGAGGTTGTAACGGGGGTCACGCCAAGCTGTTGCAGCCTCTAGAAGTAAAGAGTATGTATAAAAAAAAAAAAAACAGAAAGATTTAATAAATCAGTCTTTTTAAAACAGAAATTAAAAAACATTAACCACAAGCAAACCTAATACCACACACTGCAGTAAAACATTCTTTGAAACATGTCTGTATAAGAAAAGATGCAGTACTAATGTTGTTCTAAACCAAAATATGGCAAAAAACATGACTAAAATGTTTTGTACTTTAAGTAAATTTATTATGCAACATTCAAAACAATACAACTTTGGCTCTTCAAGTCTCCTTCCACTGATAATAATAATTGACTACAATTTCCACAGAGCAACCGTCAACAACCTAGAAAATCCAACCCTTTAGGTCAGGGGTGTCAAACTCACTCCCTCAGGGACAGTATCCAGCAGGTTTTTGTTGTCTCCATGCTCTGACACAGCTGACTGAAATTACTTAATAGGTAGACAAGAAGCAGTTAGATCTATTTTATTTGCATCAGGTGTGTTAGGGCAGGTAAACATACCGGCCCTCGAGGACCAGAGTCTGACACGTGTGCTTTGGGTGCTTTTAAATTTTGATACAGAATTCAAAGAGGGTAATGGGGGGTAGGGTAAGCATCCTGTAAAGGAGAAAAGTATCACATTTAAAACAAAGTTTCTGATGGGTGTAAACACACTCGTCTATTTTACATACTGAATGAGAAATTCTGCAAATAGCTGAGAAAGTACTTCCCAGTGAAAATGTATTTGGATGTGTGCATTCTCTGTAATCTGCTCTGTGCATCCTGATCATGTTTCAAATAGCCTTTTCCTCATAAACCCTGCATGAATGCATGCTATTGAATGAACTATAAAAAAAAAAAAAGTAGCAGCTTACACTCTCCAGTGCATGCAGCTTGCTTTCCGTCTTGCGGCTGCTCTCTTTTAAATTCAAAATGGTTTTGAGGATTGACTGCCGTGGGTGCATGGATCGATCGAACTGGTGGTACATGTTCCTCCAAAACCTTGACACCGCAGGAGTACAAGAAGAAGCAGATTAAATTGAATTTTTATTCAAACAATTATTAATAATGCAGCAATAGCAGGCAGGGGAAAATGCTTTACTGACTTGAAATGGTAGGGCAGAGTGGAGGGCTCCAGCACAGGATGTGCTTCAGAGAATGCAGGACTGTAGAACGGATTCATGTAGTTCTGTTTATCGCTCATTAGATACGCCCACAATGAGTGAGTCCGCTCTCTCAACCTGGGGGAAAGAATGAGTAAAAAAAGAGAAAAAAAAAATCATTCAATGTGCATTACATGAATGTCCTGCGTGAATGCTGGACTTACTGCATCTCCTCTCTCTGCTTCTGATTGTTGCCAAGGAAGTTCCCATATTGGCAGGAGTGGACGTGTTCATGGATCTGCAGCAGGAACCACTCACTGAACTCAAACGCCTAAAGCAGAATATTCTCATTAATTCCTCCATTCACTTTGCAAGTAGACACCTGTTTGTGTTGCCACACAGACCAGCCTTTCAACACACCTGTGGGAACTGCTCAGTCAGCTGCCAGACACATTCCAGGAACTGAGTGAAGATAGGAGACACCTCCTTTGGATCCCCATCCAATTGGTCACATCTTATAAATGAATCAAGACAGGACTTCATATGAGACATGATACTCTGAAATAGCAGTGATACTATTAGGAGCCTCTGCAAACTCACCTGTCTGTAAACTTGTGACCAAAAGAGATCCAGTCTTTCTCTATCAGTACCTACAAGACAAATGAGTATGACAGACAAGTTTAATGCAGCACACACACATATGTGCATTAAAATCTTTACGCATTTGTGTGTCGAACCATGAAGCCCTTGATGGTGCGATAGTAGGGGTCCATGAGCAACGATCCCAGTGAGCAGACCTGGGCTGTTCGGTCCCATCCATCAGAACAATGAACCAACACACTGACTCCTTCCACTGTCACAGCCTGTAAGACAAGAATGTGGGCAGAAAGATAAAAATAAATCAAGAAACAGGTAATAAATGTGATGGATGTGTGAGAATAAGAGAGGATATATTATAAAGCAACAGAATTACCTTGCAGAGAAAGACAGCTGCATCTACTATAGCTTTGATATGCCGCAGCCAGCTGCTACCTTCTAATCCCACCAGGTAATCACTCATGGAAAGAGACCGGACCCCAACCACTGAGAAACAGCATAGTTACATCTATTTTTAGCTTAATGTGCTCTTCTTAATATATAATGCAACAGAATGCAGGTGTGGGCATCAGCACCTTCTAGTAACTTCTGCAGACTCGCCCTCATCACGTGAATGTTTTCAATCCCAACAAACTGGAAGCGGATGTTGGAGTAATTGTCCTTATTCTCGTAGCCTTTACCTGCAGCGCGGTTTGCTAACGCATTCAACTGCGGGAAAACAATAAATGAAAATAAAAAAAGATCTTCAGGAATTCTCTGGGATGTCAGATACTTCAATATTTGGCCTGAAATGTAGGCATGTATGAATCTTGCTTTTTAGCGTGTAAAGCTCACCTTTGGCCTTGTATCCATGACGTAAACAAACCGACTGTTGTGATTAGCCTTGCTGATGGCCTGCAGCATGCTCTCATCCTCAAGGCATCGTGCGCTAAACCCGGAAAGAGGCTGGCTGCAGCGACACACTGCTGCCTGCCACACAGTGCAAAGAAGACAGTTACAGGTGAGAAAGAATCCTTTACAAGTGTTTCTTCACCTCTTTTCATTTGGTTGCTTTTTTATTCATTAACTATATCCCCCATGAGTCTGTCAAAAAGACAAACAGCCAATGCAGTTTGTTTTACTTTTTGTATTAAAGAACAAAAGCTCATTTATATCCAACCCTTTTTAAATCAGCTATTTATGGCGCCTGAATGCAGCTAACACTGTTTTAAATCAGGTTATTCAGGATGAATAGGTTATGCGAAAGAAGCAGCACACAATGACAAAACACAAAAGCTGGCAGAACTTATGCTTTCCAAACGTTCCTTTACAGGAAAATCAGGAATCTGACCACGTAAGCTTTGCAAGGCAAACCTGTTAGTTCAGTCGGCACATCTGATAATTCGCAACAACACAAAACTGCCGATTTCAGAAACTTTTCAACTGCAAAAGAGTTTTAACTTTGACAGAAACCTAAGCAAAGTTGCAACAAAGTATCATTTGTTTCCTTCACACTTCCCCTTTTTTTCTTTTTAGTCTTTCAAATGTCACAATGTTTAAAAAGCTCCAGTATAAAACCATCCTAAATGACCGGGTCCAGCTTAATTAAATAAAAACATGAAATGTCTCGCATACTACGCGTCTTTAAGTACCTTCTTCTCCTGATAGAAATATGTGAGGACAGGAAAGCGACCTTTGCTTCTGAACTTGGAGCTTCCCACAATGATCGGCTTATTTGCTGTGATAGGAACGTAAAGGTCCCGTGGATATGTCTCGCACACCTGGTAAAAAACACAAAATAAATGCATTACAGACGCAAAAGAAGCCGTCAGACACCCCCAACCAGGATTATTATCAGTGTGGTTAATATTCAAACAACTCACTGGAGCTAATTTTGGTAAATATTTGTTTTATTAAAATTATGCAATGAAACATAAGCCTTCTAGAAAGGCCTGTCTGTCCACCCCAACAGGGTTCAAACTGATATTTAGCATGAAGAGTGAAGCTCTAATGCCATCTTCTGGACAAACATGCACAATGTTTTTATAATTTTTGCTAATGATCGACTGGTTTTTTAAATAAGTCATGGTTTTAAGACAAATGTTTGCACAAAATGCAACATAAGAATATTTATTACTTTAATCTGTGAACAAAGACCTTTACGAACATTCAGCATGTAAGAAGGCTGCATGTGAAGTTGTTAAGTGAGCACTGAGTGAGTGATAAGAGAGTCCATGTTATCTTTATTAGGAGGGTGTTGGAGGCACTGATTTGGAAGCAAGGGACAAAAACTGTTTGTCTTTACTGTGTTTATATATCCTGTGTATTTTTTTTTATTTTTTTTTTACAGGAAACAGATTTATGATTCCATATACTGGTGGCTTCTTGTACACTTTAAGAGCTCATGGAGACATTTTCAAACTTGTACACATTCATTTACTTCTCAGAATATTCGATATGGATCAAAACAGTCAGAAATGTGGAGTGTCAGGAACAAATAAGAGTTAGCAGAAACCTTATAGTCTCTGTTGACATCCGTCATCTGCCACTGGTCACAGGGGACGCCCATCCTCTCAAACTCAGCCCCTAGGTCAATGAGCTGCCATCCTTCCTCTCTCTGCTGGTCATTCTGTTTGGGGTTGTAGGAGAATGCATAAAGCTCCTCAAAGTTTACTGCAACAAGAAGAAAATAATGCATTAAATACATTTAGAATATCAATTTATTTATAAATGACAAAATACAGAAGCCCGTGATGGACATGGTGTACCCTGCCACTCGCCTGCAAACAGCTGGGATAGACTCCAGCCCCCAACAGATACATGGAGGATGAATAATAGTTATCCATGATAGGCAGATTAAGAAAATAACAGCTCGGCACAGAAACGATGAAACCCACCTGGCCGTAGAAGACACAGCAGTGAGCTGTAGATGTCGTGGCAGTCTCTTTCTCTTTGTACCACAAAATGAACCACCCTGAAGTTACGACAGTGAATGACCAGAGGACAGCCGACGGTGGTTAGGCTGCGCTTCTCCACAGAGGCGATATGGTGGTGCAAAATCTGGACAAAAAAGGAGTGAGAGGTTGATTATTTTCAAAGGAGGCTGGCAGTAATCTACTGTGTAAAGGATATTATTAAGACTTTTTAACACCTGATTGTTGCAAAACAATTATAAACAAATAGAATATTAAGTAAGAAACAACCTGAACAAGCTACTAATAAGAATAAAAACTACATTAATGGTGGTCTGCAAGATGATTAAACACTTTTTAAAACTTTTGTATGATTCTGAAGCGCAGGTATATTTAATATTTTGTGAATAAACTATTGAAAAAAATAAAGAAATTTTACATCATGAGATATATATGTGATTAAATTTACCAAATATTATTAAGAACAAACTTTTTCTTAAATCCTACTGGTGAAATTTAAATGAAATTTGTGGCAAATCCCACAATCTCTGCCTCCTGAATGTGTTCTTAGATTAGAAAAAGTCCTGTAAACACAGAGCACGAGTCTTACAAACATCCGCGTCAACACAATAAAATTACAATAACAAGATAATTAGCAAGATTTTGATAACTGTATCTTTATATTTTCTCAGTTTTTCCATTCGTTCAGGAACCAGTGAGAGTCGACACAGATTGGTGGTCCTATCCAAAAGCATCACTCCAAAAATGTCAAAATGGCCTTCAACTCCCTGATGCACCTTGCAAAATGTTGTGTTTAGTTATTAAAGTTAAAAATGAAATAAATACAATTTAAATATAAAGCTGTTTTAAATATTTTTAATCTTATGACAAGATTCTTTGTAACCAATATACTGCTTAAAAATAAAGGGGGAAAAAAATCAGGCTTCGGTGCACATCTTTATTGGATTTGTTTATAAGTTTCTTAAGAGGATGTTGATGAATAGTTTGGTATTTTTAAACTTTTCCATGAAGACTTAAAAAGTAAATTCCTTGATGTTAAGAAACCGAAGGCAAAAATCTTTAACTAGTCAAAAATGCTGTTAATTGTTCACAAGCAGTTAAAACACACACACACACACACACACACACACACACACTAAATACCTTTCATATGGTTAACTATTTACTCACACTGATCAGTCCTAACATTTAAACCGCTAACTGTTGATGTGAGCGATGTTAATAATCAATGCAATCTAATGTTCTCTTAGGATTCTTTAGGTACTGCTATTATTATATTCCCAAAAGAGATTTTTTAATAAAAAATGGCTATATCTCAACAGTTTGTCCAATTCATATCAAACCAAATGCAAATGAAGCGACTGGTAATTGCACTTCCTCCAGTTCAGTGCTTCTAAAATAGTGGGGCAACAAGATACGTCTTGTTTAAAGCATACAGAAAAGGAAACCTTCATTTTATTCTGGATTTGTTGAACTGTTTCAACTTCATAAAATATCTTAAAGCTTATTAAAAAGTAAGGAAAGTAAGAAGGTCAAATGTGCATTATCATATTAATAAATGCATGCAGCTTGAGTCCTCAAACTATGGTAAATCATTAAAATGCACATTCATCAGCATTAATAATAAATTAAACACACTGACTCAATGAGGAAAAAAACACACACATACACAATCTGAATGTGAATCTCACCAGCTGTTGAGACAGACAGAAACTTCATTGCTGATTAATATTTTATGAGGCATCATAATATTCTGACAAACACTCATTGTGCTGAATGATCATAAAATAACTTTACAACCCAGAGAGGAACCAGCCCGCACGGAGGGAGAAATACACTCCATTAACAAAAAAAAAAGTAAAAATCTGTTTCCATTTACTCAGCAAAGAAGCAGGAAGGCTGGTGAAGATGAGGTCAAAACCCAGAATTTGCCTCACGCAGCATTCTGAAGCACACAGACCTCTCTGCAGTGCAAACTAGAGAACTTGTTTTACATCACCACATAACAGGATTTAAAAGGAGCAGCGTGCACGATGTAAAACACTAACCAAATACCTAAACTGCCAATCTGGTTAATTAGAATAAAAATGTAACCACAAATAACTCAGTATAAGAAACTAAATCAAGCATAGTTCTTAATTTGTTACATAAACTGCTGCACCTAATTTGTTCTGGAAAATTCCCAATAATATATCGTGTCAGATGATGATAACAGTCTACTTCAATGTCTAGATTTTCTTCAAGGCTTCTCTGATATCCCAACACTGCTGCATTTGCAATTGTAACTTTTTTTTTTAAAGCAGCAAAAACATCTGTGAAATGTGTTTTTCAGGACTGATCGAATTTTTCTAATGCTACAACCGCGATCCTCTTTCATGTCAAGCTTGAAAACACACATATGCGTCACAAAAACACACACAAGTATAACAGGATATCCTGCAACTCTGTACTTCTTTCAACCATGAAGAGCATTGCATTTTCTCTTTTCTTACACAACACTTAACACACACAAGTGCACTACCCAATATTGCAAACATGTAGTTGTGCCTCACATGGCCACAGTAGCATCCCACTGGAGCTGCAGCTTCAGTACAACAAAAGACCTTCATGTGCAAGTGCAACATTAGTGGTAATTTGACTTTTAGATGCGCCCGTGGACATTGAACAATGATATAATAGTCACCGCAAAAATACTTACCCAGACCTCCTGTGCAGGAGAGGTTGAATTGTTAGAGCTGCTCTCCACAAAGATGAGATGTGTGGCTGTGAGGTACAGTGTGCCATTGGTGGATTTGTTGCTGAAGCGATCCACCAGCTGCACCTGCTCCACCTGCAAAGACACAAGTGCATGCCAGTGATGACTTACTGATGAACAGCTGGGTGTTTGTTGTTTTTATATCGGCTGTGTGTAAACAGGAATTGATGAGAAAGAAGAGAGATGGGAATGACAGCTCATGCAAAACTAATGAAAGCTCCACTCTGCATCTGGCTGGCTCATCACAAAACACAAACCTCTTGGTTCTTTATAATCATTCTGAGATTTTCCGTCATTAGAGTCAAAAGTGATTTCCAAAAAAGGGAGATAATCTATAATGATTATAATCTATAAATACCCAGCTTCTTAATTACCTAACCTGATTTATTCACAAGCACACACACACCTATTGTTAGAGACATATGAGGAGAATATCTACAAAAGTCACACATTCTCTATTAAAGAGCAGGGACCGTCCTGCTTTGGTTGCTAACTGTCCAAATTCATGACTCATCACACTAACAGCTCTTGTGTTGACTCAGATATCCTCTTCCTTGTTGCCGTTTTCCTGTTTGATCTCAGATATGATGCAACGACTGACCCCGTTTTGGTTTCCAAGCAACCTGAGATTCATAGCAGGCTTCTTGCAACAAACAGGAAGTTAAACGTGTCCATGTAAAAGAATAAGTGGAGGGTTAAAATAGGTTTAAAATGTTGTTTATGCAAAAAGGATAAATATATTAGTCTTCACTGGGTCACAATAATGTCCTCTTCTGTCTGAGTAAACTATGGGGACGTGTTATAATGGGGACACACCCTGTCTGCAGGTGATCACACCCAGCTAAAGCTTGCAACATACATAGAACTGTGTGTACTCTTCAGTTAAATATATTGACTTTTAAATCTCAAAAAATTGTTTTGCACTGATGCCTAACCTGATGAGATTTATTTCAGCATTCTCACACAGAAGAAAAAATGTTAGAAAAGATTTGTTAGTCTTTGTTTTACTGCACCTGCATAATAATCAGTGCATGCATTTGGATTTGCTGAGCTAGATTTGTACACCAGAAGAAATAGTAAAGATTTTAAACCTCTGCTGATGGTTTACAGATTTCAGAATAGTTTATCCCCATAATGCATTTGGAAAATGTTCAGGTAAGTTTTGAAACATTTATTTTCTAATACTTCTATGCACGAAATCTTCACGCAAACTTTTAACAAAACTTAATATATATATATATATATATATATATATATATATAAGTTTTATTTTTACAACTTAAAAAAAGCAAATGCACCATTTAAAATACCCTTGATATGACAACCAGCAGACAGCACAATTCATTTATTGTCATTTGAAGCAGTACAAACCTGTCTGAATCAGGCCTGCACTACATTAATCCTCAGATTGCATTTAATCTCATTTTTTGTAAGTGACAAAATATTCCCAGTTTGGCACAACTTAGAAATAAATACCGTACTAGTCTACAAATAAATACAGAAAACAACACATCAACAATAATCACACTGATACTGATTCTGACACTGTTGGGTGAGTCTAGGACTTTACTTTTAAAGCAGTTTGATGTCTCTTGGCAGCAGGTTCAGTCACACAAAAGTCATTGACTTGCCAAAAGTAACAAACTAAATCAATAACTCGACGTGCAAGTAGACAGATTACCCAAAGGGTACCTAGCTATCCGATGCATTGAGGGGGAAAAACCAGAAAAATCATTAATGTTCATCACGTCTGACCCTTGGAGCAACTGGAGACACCTGCTAGCCACCATGCTACTTGACAAACCCACAAACATGCACAGTAACAGTGGTAGCTTAATGCAAACACGTAGCGACACTTGAGCGCAGCAAAAGATTTAAAAAAAAAAAGAAAAAGAAAAGAAAAGCAGAAGACAGGGCCGAGTTGCTGACTGTATCCAATCCATTTTATTAGCAAGAAAAATGTTAGCTACCTTAGGTGTTCGGATATGTTCCATTTGTCCAAGTCGAAACAGCTGTCGCCACCTTCAGGGGTTCAAACAAAACCTTTTTGTGTCATTGATAATATGATTTCCTCAGCTGCTGCACTATCTTCCTTCGCTTTTTCCGTGTTTTTCCTCCTGTGTGTTTATATTAAATTATTACACGCCTTCATCCGCGTAAAGTCTACAGTAGTTACAAAACACCGAAGTTCCCATATTGTCAAAACAAAGGCGGTTAGTTTATTCAAATAAAGAATACACATATTTTTAAGCAACATTGTATTTTATATAGTACTGGACACATTTTACGTTCCTTGTATTAGATGTTGCAGACAGCTAAGGATTTATTTACCTAGTGTATGAGTGAGATTGTTCTTTTATTTTGATGGGGAGACTGGGACACATTTCCGGTCTTTTCCATTCCGTTGATTTCTGTTGCTAAAAATCCACCCAATGCGTCATCAGTCCCAGAACAGTCTTTTGCACATGCGTGAAACGCATAGACAAACCCGCGAGGCATTATGGTAAACGTAGTTGAGAAAAGAATACCCAAAATGCACCCGCACTCGGTAAATACCAGGCGGGGAATAAGAAAAGCATGCCATGCGGGAAGTCACCCCATAAGATTTGAGGCTCTTGAAAATTTAAGAAAGATTTAATAGATTGGGAGACAGCGGAACGCTGCAGTGGTGAAGTCACTTATTTATTCAGAACACGATAGACTTCTGTTGAAGCATGGTTTGAACAAGTTGGCTACTTTGGCCCTCACGCGGGCAGGAAGGCTAACTGACGTTTGATGCTGTTTTGTGTTAGCTAACTCCAAATAGCTATACATGTTAAATGCGTGCTTCCTAGGAGAAAATGTCGGGTTTTAGCTTTGGATCGGGGACTCCCGGCTCCACCAACACGGGTGGCGGGTTCTCTTTTGGTGCTGTTACCAGGTAACGGAAAATATTATATAGCCTTTTTGGCTAATGCTAGCCTAGCTTTACGACATCAGATAAAATGTGGATGACTTGATAAATGCGGAAATTCCAGTTTGAAAGTTCGTCCTTGAAAGACATGCCAAAAACGTAAGAAAAAAAATACAAAAACCCTCGTTAAAAAGGAAGGAGAAAAATCTTGGTTTTATTCTTCTGAATCTGGATTTTTTAGTTTTGTTTACAGATAATTTATTATATCAAAGTAACCCGAACGAACCCGACAAATCTAGATTTTATGAGTGTGCAGACCATTTTAATGCCAAAGCTGTAACTCGTTTATTTTCTGTTTAGTGCGCCTGCAGCCAGTACCAGTGGCTTTGCTTTTGGGACTACTTTGGGAGCAGCTGTGACCCCTGCTTCCACCACTAGCACCACTCCATCTCTTGGTCTAGGAGGCAGTCTCTTTGGTCAGAAACCTGCTGGAGGGTTCTCTTTTAACACACCCACCTCAAGTAATATAATCATATTCACAAGAAACATTACATGCAAGCATTAAATATCTGCATATCGCATGCCTGAAATTGTGGTTATTCATCATGGGATAACCAATAACTTTGATGTTATTCTCTTCCAGACGCTGCTGCACCCACTGTAGGCCTCACATTGGGTATGTTTGCATCTCTGACACTACTTCAATTTAAGATTTATTAACTCCCAGATTTTATCCTCAAATTACCTTCTTGTAATTGTTTTCAGGTGCCCCAGCCTCTACAGCTACGACAACTGGCTTTGGTTTGGCTTTGAACAAGCCCATTGCCTCAGCAACACCCTTCTCCCTCACCACCACTACCATCTCTTCTACTGCTGGAGGAGGTTTAACATTTGGCTCTGTCTTGACATCCATGGCTCCACAGCAGCCTGCCGCCTCAGGTTTCACCCTCGGCCTTGGTGGTGCAACAACCTCCACAGCAATCCCGACAATACCATCGTTGGGCACAGGTCTTTTCTCAAACACTGGTTCTACAGGTATGAGAGAGGCATGGAAATGGGTATTTACATGTTCATAGCAACAGTTTGTATGTACCACAAAATCTCTTGAACTACTTCATGAGATGTTTTAGAGGTAATTCTCCTATTTTTCCATAATCTTGCTGGAACTTCTTACCTTCATGTAAATTTGCTGTCGCAGGTTTGGGTCAGACCACTCTCGGAGGAGGAGGTGGGTTAACCTTGGGGTCTTTATTGGCTACCTCAACAGCTGTATCAGCTGCTCCTGCCCCAAGTATTGGCCTGGGAGGAGTCGACTTTAGCACATCTTCTGAGAATAAAAGCGACACGTCTTCCGGTGCTAACGCACAGTATGTTCTGACTGTTTTATATGAACATCTATCTTTTTAAAAGGACAGAGAAAATCTCGTTTACTGTCATGTGAATACTAATTAATACTACTTTGTTTTTTCCTTCTTTATAGGGACAGTAAAGCCTTAAAAGATGAGAATCTGCCCCCAGTTATTTGCCAAGATGTTGAAAATTTTCAGTAAGTATTGTTTATGCATTTGTTATCACTTGGATAAATGATATGCTTAAGTGTCAGCTGTTTGGTTTCTTTTTTTTTCTCTTTTTAAAGGAAATTTGTTAAGGAGCAGAAACAAGTTCAGGAGGACATCAGCAGGATGTCATCAAAGGCTATCTCAAAAGTCCAAGATGATATCAAGAACCTCAAGCAGCTTCTCTCCATCAGTGCAAGTGGTCTTCAGCGGCAGGCCCTAGCCATTGACAAACTGAAGTTGGAGACGGCACAGGTAAAACAGATTCAGTAGTTTTTATGGATATAAATTATATTATTTACAACACCACATAAAACTGTGTCAAAGAAGAAAAGAGTAAAGATTAACCATGCTGTTCAAACTCCTTATCCTGTAGTAAATAATAAAATTAATGTCTGAGTGTCTTTTTTGGACTCGTGTATCTTTGTAGTGAAACCTTTCAATTTTAAACATAATCCCTTCACAGCTGACAGCTCTAACAAATGGCCTTTCAGATGTCAAATGAGGTACAAATAGCTGGTTTTTCTCTCATTTGTTTTCAAGGAGCTGAAAAATGCAGACATAGCATTGCGTACCCAAAAAACACCTCCTGGACTTCAGCATGAAAACACAGCCCCCTCAGAGTAAGTTAAACATTTAACTAGATGGTCAACGCACATCAAAGACTGATAAAGTTGTTGGCCAGGTTTATATTTAAGATGATGCTTTTTGCAACATTTAGCTTTTATTCTGTCAGATGGAGCCAGGAGGAATTAAATCAATTTCAACTGGGGGTTCCTGTCTTCCAAATATCTGCTTTTAATACTTTATGTATGTGGATTTTTTTTCCTTCATTTGTGTATATTTCTATGTTTAGTTATTTCCGTAGTCTGGTGGAGCAGTTTGAGGTGCAACTGCAACAATATCGGCAGCAAATAGAGGAGCTGGAAAACCATCTAACTACGCAAAACAGTGGCTCCCACATCACCCCTCAGGGTAAAATATTACTTACTTTGTATACAGTTGTCAATCGATATATTTTGTTTAAATATAGAATAAACTCATTCACTGCCAAAGATGTCTTTTGCACTTTTAAAATGAGAGGAACTGCAGGACACTCAAGTAGATCTCTGACTAGAATAGAAGAATAGAACAAAAGTTTAGTGGAAATGTGTGGTAGTAGCCTTTATAGATGGAAGTTGGTCAGGCGGTGAGCGACACGGTGTGTCATATCAATGGACACATTCATCTATGCACCCCAACTCGTCCACTAAATTCGGATTAGAGAGTGAACCTGACTCATCAGAAGAAGGGTTGCTGTCTGGATTCAGCAGCACAACACCTGTGAATGCAGAAAAGTGTTGCGCTATTTGACACAAAATTGAATTATTTTGATTAGTAGCAAACATGCACACAGGATTTGGTTGTGAGAGGGGAGGCATGCAATAGAGGGAAGATAGGAGGGATAGAGAGGGAGGAGTGAAAAGATGGATTTACAATGTTGTTATAAACAAAGTGATTATTTTGCAAGCATAACAGTTTATGTTGTTTTCAAAGAAGTAAACAACTGTTCAGAAGTTCAAGTTGCTAATAAAGTAAATATTTACATCAAATGACTTTTCCACTTTGTTACCTGCTGCACAAAAAGCAAATTTTCTCAATATTTAGGTCAAAAGCTGGCCTTTTTGCTGCAACTTCCCCATGTCCCTCTGCAGATTACCAAAGAATGTAAAGGGATGGAAACAAATTTCTGTTTTTTTTTTCTAATAAAAAAACCATGGTCTTCACATTCATTTTGGCAGTTTTTATGTTTCTGTAGTCTCAACTTAATATTCTGTGGGTCCTGAAAGTAAGCCAAAATGCTCCAAAACACTGATGGTATGGAGCTCTCTGCTGAAACAATGGCTGGCTGTTAAGGAGTTTGAAATGTGGCAAACTAATCATTGGAAATCATTTTGTAATTTTTTTCATTTTTCCATTGTCCATCTCAAATGTAAAGTTATCATTATGTCTTATCCTTTTTATCTTTCTTTTCAGATCTGACTTTGGCCATGCAGAAATTGTACCAAACATTTGTTGCCCAGGCTGCCCAGCTTCAATCCGTCCATGAAAATGTCAAGGTTTGTGTTTTTCTCTCGATTGTGATTTAGCTTTCTCTCATTAGTTGATTGTCATTTTTAACATTTTAGGCAAACATTTTCATGTGGCATCTTGCCTTTCTGTTCATATCCAATACAATAGATTTTGAAGCACCAGTACCTTTCCTACCGCCGAGCTTTCCTGGAAGACTCTACTGATGTTTTCGAGTCCAAACGGGCATCAAACAGAAAATGGCAGAGTGCGCCACGAGTCACAACTGGGCCTGCCCCGTTCTCCAGTGTGCCCAATGCTGCAGCTGTTGCCATGGCAGCCACGTTGACCCAACAACAGCAGCCAACTCCAGGTCTGACTGCCTACAAGTTCTAGAAAGTGATAAACTGATCACTTTAAGTTAATTAATAATGAGGAGAAGAAACTAAAGTAAACATAAATTTTAGAAATAACAGGTTAAGCGGGCTTTCTTTTCACTTATCTTGAAAATGATTACAAATAATTTGAAGCAAGAAACCTTTGCTTTCTGTCCTAAAGGTGAGACAGAGGGGAGATTTGAGAGATCTGTTGGGTGATTGTGACAGAAAACATTTGTGTTGCCTTACCATTTTAGTCACTGGATACAAGGTTTCAAGGATAGGAGACATTTTTTTTTGCATCCTACAACATTAGAGAGAATGCTTTAATACATATGTTCATAATAGTCACCAGACTGGTAGTATTGGTATTAATCCAGTACTTAGTTAAAATTAAACATAATTTGATTGCTTTCTGTGCTCTCTTTAGTTAATAGTACTTTAAAGTACTGGGAACAAAAATGAAGAATGTCTAGCTTTTTTCTTTCTTTTTTTTTTTTTTTTTCTTGCTGCAACTAAGC
This sequence comes from Kiunga ballochi, assembly GCA_037177335.1. Classification (NCBI taxonomy): domain Eukaryota; kingdom Metazoa; phylum Chordata; class Actinopteri; order Atheriniformes; family Pseudomugilidae; genus Kiunga; species Kiunga ballochi. The sequence continues at coordinate 13,834,296 of JBAMIG010000019.1, forward strand.
TTAAAACATAATAGTTAGGGGTCTGTTTTATTCTAACAATCCATTTAAAAATACTACTTTTGTTAATGTTATACAAAAAAAAATAGTTTAGATCACTGGGTTTCTGCTGTGATTAGTTCTGATGAGATGTGTGTACATATAGATTTTGTACAGTTGGTTTGGGTGTGCTGTGGGTTTTTACGGCATGCATTTGTTGGATTGAATTCTCTTACTTTGGTCAATCCAGTGTTAAAGGCAGGGAGCTCTTGTTCATCAGATGCTAAATAGCATCTGCTCAGTTAAGACTCTAAAACAGGGTTTCTACAACAGAATTTATATGGAGATAGTATTGCCTTTTGTTTGAAGCTGCAGCTTGTTCAACCCGTAAGATGTGGGAAATGAAACATTAATTACCAAATGTCATTCACAACTTGGAACATTTGGTGTTGATTTTATCTTTGTAATAGTTTAAAGTATAAATATTTAACATGTGCCCACATAGAAGTATTATGCTGCATGTCTAATGTTTAAGATGACTGCAAATAGTTTTTAGGTTTTCAGAGACCTATCCAAGCAGTTTAAACTGGCCTTTCACTCAACAGTTCACTGTCTAAATGCTTACGGACATGTAGGTTTAGTTATATGGAAGAGCTATAATATTTGCTATCACATCTCTGAGGTGTTAAAGTTTTAGCCATTTGTGTAGGCTTTGGTTTGTAGGCCATTTAATCGGCATATTTGGGCACCAACAAAGGAAGAACAAACTAAGCAACTACTATTTAGTATATTAGCACTTTTTTGCCCCCTTCCCCTCATAGATAAATTAAGAAAACATGTAAATAAACATATTTTTTGTGGCAATATAAGTATTGGGTGGAATGTAAAAGAAAAGTTGAGATACTTGAATATGTTGACAGAATTGTAAACTTCAGTCTCACAATTTGAAAATTTCTGCTGCTTTTTGCATATTAGACTGTTATATCTTGTTAGAATGAGTGACATAGTTTTAGTGTAAATATTTGAAATTCTACCACATGTGCTGCACAGCCAGATATGTGGAGACTATTTTAAGTAATTGCTTAACCAATCTGTGTGCCAAGGAGGGGTTGAGGCTTTTTTACTCAGTTAATGGCTTCACCATAATATCAGAAAAGGCATGTTACAAACGAGCCGTTACTTTGATGGGTACGATCCATGTTTCTGGAAGGGTTGCAAACCACCTTGGTGCCTGTAGATTTTTTTTTTAGTTGCTTTACATAATTTTTTTTTTTTTTTTTACTTTTAAAACCAAATCAATTTCTGTGTTCTGCATGTACTTTGTACAAGGAACATTTGTTTTGCCATTCTTGGCCCCAGAAATAGCTACGTGTGGTTTTTCAATTATCAAGTAAATTAAGCAAATTTCCTATCTCTATTGCCAAAACAGCTACATGGGCTCCAAGTCACAAGTTCTATTTATTTACTTATTTATTTCTATATTACTTTTTAGGTGCTCGATTTAGTCCAGACTAGGAATTGTATTTCTGAGAATAAACAGTATCACAATAGATTCAACACCTAATGTGCAGCAGGCTTTTACTTCTGACAGATTGTTTTTACCCATACACTGTTGGGGTTTGTATAGTTTTTGTGACAGAAGGGGAAGGACGCCAAAAGACTCAGGACTACAAATATAAACACTGATTGCCTGAACTGTAAGTTTTAGTATATAATGTTCACTGGTCATACTTGATGCTGTTTACTAGTTAAATACGTATTGCTGGCCTAAATAAAGCGGAGTGTGTAGTATTTGTATAATTTTGTGATTAATAAGCTGAAGTTGACAATTTCTTTGTAAAGATCATTTAAATAGCATTTTGTTGAAAGTGGAAAACGGCAAGCTTTATCCCATTGAATGCTAAAAATGCATTGTGCTGGTTGGATTGCAGTGAGGCCTTTCCAGTGTTTAGTCATGTTTTCACTTAAGGGCTAATGTTGGCAATACAGGGCTGGTTGTTTTTATTTTTAAATATTTTCAGTGAGGGTTCACAAGTTGTAATTTCATATAGTTTGTTTTTTCACAAGCTGATGTATGTATGGCCTGTTTCCAAGGGTTTATCTGAAATGATTTCATGAGTGTGTGTCTTGCTGCTCATACTGGATTTAGAGTACCAGTATGATACATTAGTGCCAATGAATGGATAGCTGAGATTTTATTTCCCATTATACTGTCATAGGATACAGAACAACAATCAGCATTCATTTTTAAAGGCACTTTGTGAGAAGAAAATGAAAAGATGCTAGCCTGGACATGTCATTCCTTTTGTCAATAACAAACACTTATCGGTATTTAAAATAGTTTTGGATTGAGACAGATGTTGTCTAGAGTTTAGACTTCTGATTTCTTATACTTCAGATAGTTTTCCACACATCTTTAGTTTCACTGGCTACAAAAATCACACTAAAAATTCATAATCCTTGATCTTCTTGACCCATTTATTTGTACCACCTTATTGC
>JBAMIG010000019.1:13840662-13880776 GCA_037177335.1 Kiunga ballochi
GATTGCCTTTTTGAAATTCTGGTAGGTGTTTGGTTAGCATGGAAAAATAAAAATCCTTTTGATCATCCAGTATTGTTTATGTCCTGGGTTGTCAGTTTCACCCTTAGTTGAAAGCTGTCAACAACAGCATGTAAAGAGAGATTTTGAAAATGTTTTTTTATATATATATTTACATAATTTTGAGTGTGACTGAAGCCATTTATCTTTGATTCAGTTTGCTTTCACTGTGAAGTCATGCTTTTCAGAATGCCAGGCAAGAACATAACTGGGTCCCTTACTTTTTTATGGAGAAATTGATAAAGTTAAGTCTTTTGTTTTGCAGCTTGAGATGGATCAGTGTGTTTATCTCGATCATTAAACTGCATGCAAAAAGGTTTTTCCAATTATGAGATGGGTAAAGTAAAGGGAAAGAAGTTGATGAAGGCAGCCCAGTCTCTGTGTGCACTGATCATTGTAGTGCTATTTGATCCTATATTGTCTTATAAGGTTTCCAGCAGTGTTCAGTGTGGGATTTTGAGGAGATAGTTTTATTTTTGTATCTGAGAAATTACATTTTAGAATGATATGAGGGGATTACCAAATTGAAATAGTCCAATATCAAGTCCACCAGTTTTTTTTATACATATATACATAAGTCATCCTTGTTGTTTATTGATATGTTTTTGCCACAGTTTTTTCCTTGTTTGCCACGGTATAATAAGAACTTGGGATAGGAAACACTGTGCCCTTTATATTCCATGCTACTAGTAGATGTTATGTTAGTTAAATTTGTCAGAATTCCTCAAGTCCATTTTTTTGTTCTGTTTATAGATGTGCTAGAACAAATTTGTACGAGCCAGCATATGTGACTTGTGAATGTGTATTTCTGCTTGTGCACAAGTATGAATTTGTCTGCTTTTGTCATGTTTCTTTTAAATTTTTGTGATGTTTTTTTTCTTCGCCCCCCTCCAACAGTCCATAGTATTTTGGTTACAAATTACTGCTAGTTGTACTATTGTTTTCTAATCACAGTCTGTGGGAACCTGTATTTTTAAGATGCTGTTTAATAATAAAATACTTTGCTTGTTTATGGAAGCACTTTCAATAAATGTGCAAAGGCGAAGAAATTTTCAATATATTTACATGGTTTTTGGCAAATGCTCTTCCTTTTGACAATGAAGAAACATTCATGCTTGTACTGGATTGTACCACTTTGATAGCATAATAAATAAGGTTGAACTGTTGCTTTTTTATCCATTTTCAAAGGTACAGAAAGATTTTTAAAGGATCAATGTGCCAAATCAGCCGGGATTGGCTCCATACCCCCGCGACCCTGTTTGTGAATAAGTGGTAGAAAATGGATGGATCTGCAAAATTAAACGATCTTGTTGGGGATCACTCAATATGAAATTAAGCAAAATGTAGCTAAAAGATTTAATTTTTTATGTTGAAAATATATATTTTTGAAGTAGGCCTATACTAATTGTCCTTTTTAAAATGAACTCCTAAATAGTATGAATAAGTTTAGTTCCTGGTGCATGTTTTAAGTGTTCCTTGTTAAAGATTCCTTTTTCTTTGCCAGTATTTCATAAGCCTACTGTATTTGACATATTTTGTCAAATCTCCTTTAAGATCGAAAGTATTCAAATGCTGCTTGTGATTGGAGATATGGTCATCCTAAACGCTAGAGGGCAGAATGCATTAGCATTACAAGAACCTCATGAAGTAGAAGATGAACGCCGCTGTTGCTATGCAACGAAAACATTCAACGGCTTGGAATGGTTTCGGCACGAAACTTCTTTTGCTTAAGTATATATATATATATATATTGTTTTGTCATTTTCTTTCCAGCTTTCATTCTTCAGACCAGGTAACGGTCTTACAAGCATTTCTTTAATGCAAAAGTAATGACATAACGGATTGTATTAAACGGTTTGCTTCTACAACCCTTAAAATCCAAAAACGCCTCTAACAAGATCCTTACCATTTTTATCATCCTGTCAATGTTTCCCATATCTAATAGGTTTATTTACTTTGATCAATATACGTTTAGCTTTTTAAAGGGAACTTCAATATTTTCAGTTACTGAAAGATTACTGAAAGAGTCTTTTCGTAATTTTAAATCATTTGAAGTGTGTTAAATAGGACACAGCTGTGTGAATGGCACCTTCTCTAACTTGCTAGCAGGAATTTTGCATGCAAATATGCTGCTTTTTATGTATGCCTCTTTAAAATATGTTTCCATTGTTTTAATTCAGTTTTTCTTAGTCTTCCATGAAAAGATATGACTTTGAAACTCAAGAAAATTTCCATTGACAATTAACATGTCAGTGTGGATGCTTTTACTGTGATGGGAGCTTCCATGTTATTTCCTGTCAGATTTTCCTTATACTCTATCTATGGCATCTACTAACTAGACAAATATTGCAATGCATATATTACAGTCATGCCTCTTCCAGACACATTTTACTGTGCCCAGCAAATTAGCATCCCTCCTGAGCTGCCAGACATCCTCAAAAACTTCACCAAGGCAGCCATCCGTACACAGCCAAAGGATTTACTGGTGTGGTGTTCTGCGTAAGTTTCAATCTTTGACAATGCTCATTCAGATCAAGGGTAGGGAAACATGACGCTATTTTTTTGTTTTCCAACCATATTCCTTCGTATAAAACCACAAGTCAACTTCATTGTACAAAGCGACAAGTTGCATTAACTTGTGCTTGTCTTATCTTTTTAAAAGACAGGCTGTAATGAGCTCCTATGGGTTCTTCAGCTAAACTATCTGACTCTGCCGCAAAGACAAAACGTGTTAAGTGCTGGGTTAAGCAAAATTGTTCGTTTTTTTCTCTATCCTTCTCCTAAGTAGTGTTCAAAATAATAGCATTGTATTTTAAAATGTGGGTAAGTCTCAAAATCCTTAGACTTTTATTTCTATTCCAATGTGCAGCACATTATATTTTACATCAAAACATGAAGAAAAGTATCAATATTTCAGCATAAAGGCGCATGACCTCTTCATGTATTTTTATTTAAGTATGTATGGGCCTGTTTCTCAGACTATGGTGTTGGGCCTATTTATCACATACCAGGGATCAATGTTTTTTTGTTGAACAACCTAATATAGGTTTTTCTTCCACTTCTGTATTTCAGATATTTTTACTATTTTATTCGTGTTTTGATGTGAAATGTAATGTGCAGTGTTCCTGATAAAATGGAATGAAAATCTAATAAGGATGTAGAGCTTTACTTATGTTTAAAAAAAACACTAATGTTATTTTTTAACACTTGTGCAGGATTTATACCTCAGAGATGTTTAGACTATTTTTTCCAGTCAGATTATTATTGCAATATTGTATAATTACAAACACATACGGATGAGAAACAAAACTACAGTTTACAATGTTTGATTCAGCTGGCAATTTTCATTAGAGATCATAAAGTTGGTAAACAAGCTGATGTCTCACTGAGCATATTCTGCTTGTATCCCTTAATGGGAAGCTTGGAAGCATGTTAGATGAACCATGAGCAGAATAAGTCTATGCCCAATGTACAGTAATCCATGTGTCTTAACAGTGTGAACGTATCTTATCCCAGATACTTCAGTGCGCTGGCTAAAGGAGAATGTCTACCTGTTAAGGAAAGGCTAGAAATGAATGTTGCCACCCAGAAAACTGACACCGGTTTGACTCCTGGTCTCCTGAAGACCCTTCACAAGCAGGTATATTTTCTCACTCATAATTGTTTTTCCTGGTGTTATAAGTAAAGGTAAAGCATCAAAAATGGTTCCATTAAATAACCATGTCATAAAGGCTATATTCTGCAAGTGATTTAGTTAACCATACATCATCTTTTGTGTGTTTCTGCATTGTATATTTAAATAAATAACTATGTATACAGTTGTAAATGTTTATTTAACTTATAACCTGTGGTATAAGTCAACAAATGATACATCCTTACAGGAAGTTATATCCCTTGTGAGAATGTTTCCATTTATCTCTCTGGAGGTTTTAACATTTTCTTAACAATAAATCTAAAAAAAATTAAGAAAGTGTAATGATTTTTATGGTCATAGATCTCCATCAGAAGCAAATCCCATTGTTGTTCAGGATATAAGCATTAAGGTAATCAGTGATCCTCCTAAGTCTCCTAACTCACTTCTTTCCCACCTGATCATAGCTGTCCTCCAGGCAAACATGCAGCAAGGAGGAACTGCAGATGAGATGGAAGGGCCTATGCCTTCCCATGGATCAGCTGGACACTCTTCTGTCATTGGGGAGCTTTGACTTAGAAATTGACTGGATGGAGTTTTTTGCCCTGGGCTGCAGTGCTTTGGGAAGAGTGAGATCTTACACAAGACCAGATATTACTACTTCACAGCAATTGATCTGAACCTGAGACCAAGCACAGTTTGAGAACCTCACAATTTCATCTAGTGTGTGAACTCCAGCCAGACTTTCCCCCAGGCTCCAGAAAGAATTACTGCAAAAACCCTGCCCTGACTGACTGTCTGCTGTGCAGTGAAGCTAACTAAGGTTCAAAGAATTAAATAGAGTACATGAGACTGATTAAAAATGCTTTTTTATGCACAAAGAACTTCTCAAAACACGTGCTGGTGTTGGCTAATGTAAATACAACTCAGCTTTTTAACTTAATGTGCCCTTTCTAAGAAGTTTAGCTTTACTGTTTTGTTCAATGCTGTTGATAATATTGGCCACATGAGGGCAGTCTCGTTCTGTTCTACATTCATCAGGCAAACATATTTATTTATATATTTTTACTCTGATCTATGCTTTTGTGTTTGCAGTGATTTCATATTTGATGGTTCTTAAAAGCTGAAATATTTTTTACATTAAATTCTCATGTCTGTGATTTTTGTGTTTATTTAACCAGACCCTTATGAGTGCTCTGAAATGTGCCTGTGAGATCCTGACCAATGATGAGGAAGGGGGTCCTGCACGAATCCCATTTGATACATTTGTCAAACTCTACACCTATTTGGCTCAACTAGATGGAGACCTGCAAGGCCACATTGACAACTTTCTCAGCAGTCTGCAGCCACAAGTGTAAGTCTTATGTTATGTGTGTGTGTGTGTGTGTGTGTGTGTGTGTGTGTGTGTGTGTGTGTGAGAGAGAGAGAGAGAGAGAGAGAATGTGTGTCTCTATGGATTTGCCTTGTTTCTCAATTAGCAAAATGGATGAAGGGGTGCCAAAAAGGCAACTCACTGAATTACAAACCCTTATCTTGCTGTTGTTTTTGCACAGACTGATCATTTCTCATTTGAATAAATCTCCCTGAATTAAACTTCTTTAATATGTCAAAGACAAACTTTTTTTAACCACAGGTATTAAATTATTTATTCAGAAAGATGTATGTGGATGACACAGGTTGTTATATACAAAGCATTAAATAAACAATAGACTCACAGTGGAGCTGTTATATAGAACTCCACAGTCTTTTCCTCTTTAATCAACACAGTTCTCCACAATGAGAAATAAAAAAGCCCTTTTTGGAGTTTTTGCATTGATTTTATTGAATAAAATACTAATGTTCTACATCAGATTAAGACCTTTTGGAACTGGGTTAAAAAGATAATAGTGAAAGTCTCCTTGGAAATGATGTGACATACAGGTCATTTTGAAGATGTTGCCTGTTATTGTTGATAGATTTTCTAAATGATCATGTTGCATATGAAACAATGGTAAAAGGGATTTTTGTGTTTCTTAAAAGCTCTTCTACAGATTTGATTCTACAGATCTTTGGCTCTTTTATAGGCAGATTTCTGCATTTCTTGATTATGTCTAATTTAAAAATAACAGACCACTGATTGAAGAAGAATGCTCTCAGCTGTGTCTAAAAGAGCCACTTATAGATATGAGATATTTTGTCCTTTTATTTTTAAATCAAACAGCATAAATTTGCTTCATCATTGTAGAGAACTAAGTGTAGATTGATACATTTTAAAGATTATTTCTAAAGCATATAATGTGTAGGGAAATGTTGGCTTTTTACTAGAACAAAATGTAGAGGAATACCATTAGATTATCTTTAAACTGACCTAGTGCTCCTACAGGAGAGTTGGTTTATGAACAGTCAGGTTCTTCTGACCTTAGATGATACTATAAGATTGTGATTGTGTAAAATAAATTGTGCTGCTGATTAGAGATGATGCATTGGTGTTTCTCTGCCTGACAGCAACAAGCACAATGGCATGATTCAGGTTTCCGACTTCTACATGAGCAGGCAGTATGGGAAAGAGAGGCAGACACCAGCTAAAGAAGAAATGGAGCAATAGAGGAAAGAAACAAACAGTATCCAATTAATAAATTAACCAATAAATGACCCAGCATGCAGTGTTGTTTTATTATCAACAAACTTGCCTCATTAATTGTTGGCACTAGTCGTAGTGCTTTCATTATTCATCATTCTCCAGACAAAATAGCTGCTAGTTTGAACCAGGTTGATTTCTTTTAATGAGCAGTAAAAGCAGAACAAAGCTGTTTCACACAAACTGTCAAGTGTGTGCTTGTGTTTTTTTTTTTTTCTTTATGTCTGCGTTAGCCTGTGTTCATTTATCATTCTCACAACATCAGCTTGCAGCCTCACTACATTTGTCCATGTTGCAGGTGTATTCACTCTTCCAGCAGAAGGAAAAAGGAGAGGCATAAAGATCAGCACTAAGGGCACAATAGCATCATTTTTAGCTTGTGTCAGGCTCAGGTTTTGTTCACGCCTCCGTGCAATACCATAAACAAGTATGTGCAAGTACACAGCCAGATGGGTTTATCACAAGTCTGGTGCGAAATGCACGTACATGCATATTTTAAAATAAGAATCAACTTTTTCCTCTGCTAATATGTCCTTGAGAAAATAATGGATTAGATTTATATGGTATTTTTTAAGGCACCCAAAGCATGTTATTTATTATTCATTCATTCATTCATTCACACTTGATGATAGTAAGCTACATGTGAAGCCACACGGACAAAAACCCAACTGCCAATCTGCGCTAATGGCCTCCAACCTCCACCAAATATTCATCCAAATTCATTCACCGGAAATGCTAACACTTGAGCCAAAGAGGATGAAGTGCTTTGGCCAAGGACACAATAACAGACTGACTAAAAGCAGGTTTCAAAATGCAAAACTTTCTATCATTAAACGAACTGCTCTGCCACCTGAGCCACTGCAAGCCCACACCACATTTGATTCACTCAACATGTGAGTCAGTCCATATATACATATATTTCATGTAGAGGTTCACAATCACAACCTCTTCCCTATTAAACCCACATGAGGGCTTTTGTGAACAAAACCTTTAAATTAACAAATTTTCTTTCAAAGATGATTCATGACTGTTGTGTGATTATACAGTATATTTCACACTCAGCTTCTCTGCAGCTCAACACAGATTTATATGGTAAAATATTAAGATTAGTTTTCCTTTCTCTTCCTCACATTTTAACACACACACATGGTCATTTTTATGTGATTTTGGGAGCACCTAATCTGATGAGACAGAACAAAGGATCAGTGGTATTCACATTGCACTCATGGTTGGTGTTATAGGTGTAAAAGCAGAGCAGGAATGTCCCTCCCTACCTACTGTACCTTCAAAAACCCCTCAGATAGTCATCTAGTTACAGAAAACTAGTTTGTCCAAAATCTCTAATAATAAAGGAGCTGAACTGCTCAGACTTGCACATCTGTACTTCTAATTTAGCAGTATTCACACTGATTGATACTACTGCCTCATCAAAATGTTTCTTACTTGGGGCTTTTCTGTGTAAAGTTTGAGTGTTTCTCTGTGAATGTGTGTGTTCTGTCTGTGTACTCTGACTTCCTCAAATAGTTAAACTACTTACTGTCAGCTACATTGACAACAGAAGTGAGTACAGTTGTCTTATTTTCTCTGTGATAGACAGGAAAGTCTACTTCTGCCTTATTTGTTTAAACTCTATTTAAAAACTCAAAATAAAAAGGTAAAGACTAACTTAAGTACTGATATCATTTTTCACAAGATTGCGTTGGTTTAGAAATAATGTCTCTGTAGAACTCAGAATTACAAGTGTCTTCATCATGGTTTTGCCAAAATATTGAGAAGGAAAAGTCCCACATGCAGGATTACAAGGAAAGATGCAGATATAGAACAAGAATTTAACTAAATAAAAGTCAATGCTCTGATGGGACAAGAAATGGCTTGAGAAAGAAAAATATTGGATGACAAAAATTAGCTGAAGTAAAAGTAAGGTGACACGATAAGACACTGGGACAGGACAGGAGATGATCTGGTAATACACAGAAGAAATCTAAAAGAGTTAGTGAGGGAGCGGACGACCAAAGGCAGAAAGAGAAACCAGCTGTAGTCTTGGAGTAAAAAAATTCAGAAATCACAATATAGGAAACTAAACATTAATTATTAGCAATAAGTTACCAAACAAATACCGGTAGATGTTACTCCCACCATTCATTCATTTTCCATACTGCTTAATCCAGTTCAGTGTTGCAGGGAGTGCTGCAGCAGACAAGAGGCACGTTACACCCTGAACAGGTCCTACATACACCACACACTCCTGTACAATGAAGCAGCAGCTCCTGTAAAAACACATTCAACTGTTATGGAAGTTTTCGGATTGAGGTCCGTACTTACTTCTCCACAAAAACTCAGTGATCCATGATTCGGTTCTGTCAGCACTATGACAGCATCATGATGCAGAGAGAACAGGGTAGTGGTGTTTTTGCTTCAACTAAACGTGAGCATCGTTTTTTTTAGTCCAACAATTAGAAACTTCTCTTTGGGACCTGGTTTTATTTATTAATCTGAAATTGTTAGAAAGTTTTGGACTTTTTCTACTTTTCTTTCTCCTTTTTTTCTTTCATTGGTGACACATTTTCTCAGTTTTTATCTTCTTGTAACTTCCGTCAAGCATAGATTTAAAATCTCAGTCTTACAATAGCAAACTTCAGGGTTTGTGTCAGCTCAAAAACCAACTTCAAGTTTCTATTTATTGAAAAGCATTAAAATTTGAAAAACAATGAAGGGGAAGAAAAGCACATTGCCAAGGGGTCTCCATTAATAACTTCAGTAGAGTACACTCTGTCTTTATGATAATTTACACAAATAATCCACCACAGAAGGGAGATCAAAACCAAGAGGAACATTCCTGTATGTTCTCACCTATAATTCTTAACCAAGTCTTCAATGTTTATAGGCATATTTTATAAAATATAAATGAATAACATTTCTTTTCAGATGCATCACTTGGTATAATAGCCTCAGTTCCAGCTCCAATTGTGAGAGCTCCATTGTTTCAGGGTGCTGGACCTGGGAGAGAATATGATGTCACTGCAAAGATGCCAGTAGTTTAGGAATCTCAGCTGCAGGGTGGACCTTGTTAGAAAGCTTTTAATGTTTTTCCAAGCTTTGCTCATAATATCACATCTACAGGGACTCGGGGAAAGTTGCAGAGCAGTGTGAAAGAGGCAGGAGAAGAGCAAGAGGACACAAAGGCTCTCTTTTAGCGTGCTTCTGTGAAACTGTTGTATAACAGGTTTCAGGGTAAGAAGGTGGAAAATCCTGATTCATGTTGGATTCTGAAGCTGCTGAAAATGGATGTTTTATCATTTTGTTAGATCTGGTGCTGTGCTGGCTGTAAAAAATGACCTAGATTAGAAATACCATGAATTTATAAGTTATTTATAAGAACTAAATCAGTTTATCGGGTTTATTCCGTTATTTGTTAGACTAGACTTAGACGTAACATTAATAAACCTTTTGGGATGACTCACTCAGGAAAATGAGATTTTCAGCAGTTTATAAAAGAAAGACCTCTTAATACAAAGAGAATAATTATTTTGCAAAAAAATGTTTGTATGGGTTATAAAGTTGTACTGAATGAATGCAACTGAAATGTCTGACACAGTTAACATGCACTGTATTTTTCAGGGAGCTCCAAAACGGGATGATAAAGCCTCTGGACTTCATCCATATGGATGGTATGGACTCAGCTCCTTCTTCTTCTGGTTTTGCCAGAACAACTTCGAGATCTGAATAAACGAGCTTAACTGGAGAATTATCTGTATTTTAAGGCATATTTAAAAGGCTCTGTTGTTCCAGTGTGTCTCTGGGTGTTACTGAAATGGACTGTTTTGCCTACATAAGGAAGCAACTTAATGTAAAAGACATATATATAGTTACTTATGGTCTAACTTTCTATGGTTCCGCTAAGTCTTTTTTAAACATGGTTGAATTATGTGTTTATTGTTTACCAGCAGGTTAATACAATTATGGCAGCCACTTACAAACAAGAAATTGTGTAATTTATTTCTAAAATATTCTCACTTTCCACAGCTGTTAGACAGCATTTTCCCACAGAGAGTATAACCTTTTTAATTCAGCACTGTTGTTGTTGTAACACTATCTTTACTGAATGATTTAGGTTATTGTTATTATTTAAAAAATGTTAGTTAAGACCCAGATACTGGGAAACTTATAACCCCACAACCCAGACATGTTTTCAAACACCTCATTTGAAAGTTTATTACACTCAAAGAGTTCAACATAAAAAATACTCAAATGCGGTTGTGTCATCCTGCCACTTATTGCAACTTCACATAAATTAAACTTATTGGCTTTTATTTATAAGTTTGCTTCTATTTTCATTGTTGAAACAGGAGGATTTGTTTGCACCATTCATGCTATTATATTATTTAGGTTCTGTATTATCTTTGGTCCCGTGACTCCATTAGGGACTAAGCAGTACAAAATGGATGGATTGATTATCTTAGGTGTACCTTCTGCAAACTGAGGATCTTCCATTCAGCAGCCATTTCCTGTAGAGCAATGGTTCTCAAACTAGTAATCAAGACCCTCATGGGGGTCACTATGTAATTTCCCCAGATAATTGTAAAAATACATGGCCATTATTTATTGCATAATTGTTATTTGACCATGCTATTTAAATGAAACCATTATTGTGAAAATAGCACCTTCCTTTTTTAACCCATAAACAACAAACTTAGTACACATGTGCCCAATGAAAAAAACTGAAATTTGTAACTATCTCCACCAGTCATTTGGTCATGAAGCTCCTTGACATGGTAAAAATTCAAAGCCAATGTTATCTTGGCTGCCGTGGCTCAAAATATTTGATAACCACTGCTGTAAAATGACCGTGGCAAGTATCTCATTAAAACCCTTTTTTTTAAAAAAAAAAAAAAAACACTTCCTTCAAAACTTCATCATTATATCCAAGGCTATTTGTGTAATGTGAGGGCAATAAATGACACTGATGGCAGTATTCTCTTGTGAAAGTTGCTTATGCATACTCATCTACTATAAGATCATACTTAAAAACCACTGACTATTGATTAAAATGAATTAAATACCACTTGTAAACTATTGAATTTGAGCAATAAAAGTTTTCTCCAGCCTTGAATTTAGGTGTTGTCCTTAGCTTCTGAATTACCAGTGTTCATTTCATTTACAAGCAATAATTAGACCATTTATAATCAAGCTTTTAATAATCAGCACATTCTGCCTTTGAATTAATGAAGAAAAACTGGAAGATTTTCTGGAAGCCTTAGACACCAACACCTCTGTTAGGCACTGTAGCTGAACACCTGATTTCTGGTCACATTTTCTCTTCATCACACATACTTGCACAAACAGTTGAGAACTTGTATCCAGGAGAGACTTATAGAAGATCTTTGTACTACGCTGTAGGAGAGAACATAGTGTGTGGGTGTTTTGGTTGTTTGTGGTTTCAGGGGAATGAATGAATGACTAAATGAGTAGGAGCTGGTCTTCACTCAATGGCAAGGTTGTGTTACACTCATGAGCTACATGCAGACCATCTAATAAGAAGGGGTAAAATAGGAGAAATGTGTTTCTGATTTGGAAAAAAAAAAAGTCTTTTGGAATGAAAAGTAAACAGGGTAATAGAACAGTTTGTTCTTAAATATATATTTGTATATTTTAAACAACAATTTTAATGGCAGTTTAGTCAGAAAAACTGTCCCACACAGTAAAATGTGTGCTAAGGAGCCTCTTGCTATGACTTTTCTTTGAAAACCATGTTGTGTATGTATATGTGTGTATCACATCACATGAGTGAATGTGTCACAATATGAATATATTCACAGAAACGTGAAACAACAACAGATTTCCGTACTGCCTCAGTGTACCAGGGTACTGAGAGCAGTTTTGTATTTCAGCAGCTAATATGCTGTGGGACATATTGTCTTCTTAATTAATATTAATCATTTTTCCTCTTTTGTGTGCATAAAATAGGACCCACTGGTCCCATAAACCATTTGGTAGATTAGTAAGCGGTCTGAATGTATGACAAGATAGAAGGAGACCGAGAAGATAAAGGGAATTACACTGGGAAATGTATAGGACACATTTTACAGCTTGCTTCATCAACATTAATCCACTGTCTTACAAAATTGGTTTTTTTTTCTTCTTTTTTGGAAGTAAATGTTCATTTCTTCTCTTTTATTCAGCTGAATATAAGCAGGCATAGTTGATCGGCTGAACTTGAACAGTGTTTTTAAAAACTGTATGATTATTAAGAGTATGAAGTTGCACATAAAGGGATTGTAATTAGAGTTAATTGGTAATCAATCAGGCAAGGTTTTAGATTATGTGCGATGTAATAGGATGTAGTAGTGTTAAGAATTATTTGACATGAAGCAGAAATTTTAAATACACTTCCAGTCAAAAGTTTGGACACTTTCTCTTTAGATCTGTCCAAACCTTTGACTGCTACAGTATTTTTTAAACATTTATTCCAAAATATTCCAGAGGGCCATGATGATGATCAATGTTTACAATGATAATGACATGTAGGTACAAAACACTGACAAAATTCTCACATTTAGTCAAATAAAATGTATTTCTCCTGATATCTTGGATTTTAGAAGAGCTTAAAACTTAAAAGACTTGCTTTCTTACTTGTAGTTTTGTAGTAACACATTTATAATGTGTAAAGATCAATAAAGTCTTGTGTGCTAAAGAAATGTCATTTAAATACATATTTTTTACTTTGTAATTTTCTCAAATATATAACTGAAGAGTGTGAGTCTAAGTTTACCTGTTACTTTGTTGTTCCTGTGTGACTCACAGCTATTCAAGAAAATGTAACAGCCTTGGAAATCAAACAAGAAATTTTCACAAAAATGTGCAAAGTGAGGTTTACATTTCAGATGTTACCGAGTTCCTTACAGTTTGTTATGCACTCGCACTTTTTGCATGTTATGGATTCAAAACATTCAACGTAACTAAAGATTAAAAGAAAAAAGCCTGAAATTTCTGAACATTTTTTGTAACCAAACCATTTCTGTAACTAGTTTATCTAAATATTAAATAGCCTTTATTTAAAACCTAACTTTAATATTGATAAGTAAATCTCATAGGAAAAACAGTCAATAGAATGAGTAAAACATATACTTTATTGTCCCTAAGTGTATTATTTGTACACAAAGCCATTAGACAAAATAAGGAGACATCGATTTACAGTGCAGAATTTATTGTGTTCAGTTTTGCTGTGTTAAGGCATAATTGAATAATAGGTATGGAAGTGATACTGCAAAAAAAATATTTAATTAATCAAAATGCAATAACAGAAAGGCTTTTTCATTTTCACAATGTATCTCCATGTTTTAGGTCTAATCATATCAAGATAATAGTTGCATTTAATTTCAGAATACTTAATGAACATTAGTTTAGTGCAGTGTTGCAGTTTTAGTATCCAAGTTTGGTAAATATCTGAGTTGGTGACTTTTGTTGTGTGTGTATTAAAAGATATAACTTGTTATTCACAGCTGTTTGTAGTAGAAACAACTGCCTGTATTGTTCATTATCAGTAAAATACCTTCACTTCTGGTTCTTCCAGCAATTCATGCTTGTGTTTGACTGTTTTTGTCTCTTTTTCAGAAGGAAACCAGCTGGGAAATCTCTATTAAAATGTATTTATGTTTCAAAATAATCTCAGAATCCTGAAAGTTTTTATTGATTGGGAAAAATATTGAGCTGCTGTAAGGCACTATATTTCTGTAGCCTACTTCTATATGAGACAAAACAAGACAGACTGCAGTCAATGTAACAGTGATCAACCACATTTAATCTATTACAACCTAAAAATATGCAAAATGTCAAATTAAAACGTTCATAAAAGAAGAAAAAGACTTCTATCTAGATGCAAACACAAAACTGAATAATTTTTTTATGATCATGATAAGCCTAAGAGGGTCATTCATTATTATAGCACATCAGTAGTTTGTTCACTAATTGTAGCAGCTACTAAAGTGGAATATGCATTTACATACATTTTAATTTGTGATAGTAATAATTTCCAAAGTGGAAACAACCACACTTGTAGCAATAAAATCTGAATTAAAACTGTGAGCTGGAGACAACTTCCTTTTCGTTTCCTGTGGATGAATTTGACTACGAGGCTTTTACTCTGAAACGCAGTGCTGAACCGGAAGTCATCGTAGTGTACATTTAGATTGATGCTTTCATTAAACTCCGGCGCAATCTGTTCAAATTTCCATGTTTCTCCCAGACATTATTTGGATATATAAATATATATAAAGACGTACACAACGGAAGTCGCCATTCTTTAATTAGCGAGAAATATTAAACATTTTGAAAGCAGTAGCAGCAGGGGTGTGACAGTCTTACAGTCTATAGTTAGTATTACGAGGTTAATTTAAAACAACACTGATATTTCACGAATAAATTTGCACAGGAATTGTATTGTGTATTTACTTCTTCTCATAGAAAAAGCTTGTGGTAATTGATGCTATTTCTTCCCCTGGATACAAACAGGAAGTTCCCAAAGTCTAGCCTATAAATATCGTATAGTCCATATAAATGTGGTACAGAGTTTAATCATTACCATGCAGGGGGATCTAAATATTTAGGTTTACAAATGTCCTCCTCAGAGCACATATCTGAACTAGTGGTAGTTGGGAAATTAATGTTCCCTCCAGGGATGTGCAAGTTACTCCTGCCACTAACACTCCCCAATGTTACAGATGTTCATGGCTTTTTAACTTTGTACTGATTTAAAAAAAAGCATAGCCTAGTTCTTTTCCCTTTTGGCCCAAAAGACATAATGTCTGTATTTATATGTAAAAAAAAAATCATTTTAAATGTGCATTTGTTTAACTTTTTCCACTCCACTCAGGTCCAGAGAAACCGCTGCTTGGATGATGCTTCTAAATAAATTACAGTATAACCTTTTGGTATTTTTAAAGTAAATAATTCTGACTAGTAAACCAATTTCAATGTTTGAAAATATCAGATATTTAAATCAGATACAGATATATTCAACACGGTTGTAGTGTGGATTTGTTCATTAGTCCCAACTAATTTCCACAAAACTCTTTTTTATCCAGATCTTCGCAACTCTGGATATATATATATATATATATATATATATATATAAAACTTTAAAATTGAAGTATTAATAATATGAGATGGTAATTGTTATTGTCTTTGTTGTATTATTATGTTTGTATATTTGTTACTATGTAACTTTACGTGTTATACTTGCACTTGTTTTAACTGGACCCCAGGAAGACTAGCAACCACTTTGGTGGAAGCTAATGGGGATCCTTAATAAATAAACACATTTCCCTAAATTCTCTGAATCTTTTGTTGACATAATGGACTGTAGATGATGGCATTGCTGAATTCCTTTCACATTTAAGAAACATTCATTTAAAACATTTGAACATCCCCTCAGCCTTACATGTAAAACCTATTGTGAATGCTTCTTTTTTTTTTTTACCTAATCATGACACTCACCTGTTTCTAATTAACATATTCCCATCTGCAATGTTCCAAACAAGTGTTTTTTTTTCTTCCTTATTTACTTTTGGAGCATTTCTCAACTTTCCCCGTCTTTTATTGCCCCTGTCCAGGCTGTTTTGGAACATTATGCTAGCATCAAATAAAAATGAGTAAATATTTGCCATAAAGTCCTTATAGTGTAGTCAACTGAAAATAGGTTGAAAAAAGATGTATGAATCATAGTATTCTGTTTTTACTCTAATGCAGTTAGATTTTCAGCTAAGACTTTGCTTATGCATAGAGTACAGTGTCACCATAACAGCAGGGGACTGAAACCATAGAAATGAAGGAGTCACATAAGAGCTGAGCGTCAATGAATGTATAATAATCACTCATGCACACTGGGACTATTAGTCGCTTCTTTTTTCCATGGCAAGTGATCAGAATACCAATGTTATTAAACAAGATCTGCATAGTGACTCAGGTCCAATACATTTTAAAATATTTTAGTGTATAAACATCACAGACTTTAGACAAACTCAGAAAGACCTTTAAAATAACTTACAGTGTCAGATTTGCACAACACACGGATGTGATAACTAGGGAATTACTCACAGGCAAACAGCAGAACGGAGGCAGATCCAGCACAGATGGATTCTGTTCATGGTACAAAAAATCCTATTGCAACTAATGGCACCAACTTTTTACAATTTTATCATCACTTTAAAACACCACACCTATTTGAGCCCTAAGAGCTATTCTTTGAAACAACATTAATTAGAGTAAATGTGCTATTAAATTGAGCTGTTGCACAAATGTTCACAAACCTGCAGGATTCAGGTAAAGCTTCTGTTATCTGAAATGGCTGCAGAATGTGCCGAAGTTGTTTTTGAGATAACTCATTGACAAATCATTCTAAATGTGATCATGGAAAATGGAAACCATGTGCCACAATCACGGTCTCTCCTCATCTGAACCCAGTCGGCCTCAGTGGCCCTGACTGTTAAATGCCCTTGTTGGTTTTACAGCCAGTGGTGTTTCTAATACCATGACTTTAATGGGGTGGTACTTGCAAACTGGTATTCCCCACTTCTGTCGTGAATCAGATCTTGGAATAATAAAAGTACGGGGACTTTTTCTTAGCTTTTTTCACTTTCATTTTACTTTTGCTGCAGTTTTATCATAGTTGCATCTATTCATAATTCAGTTAAACAGAAAACCAGGTCATAATGGAAAAAACATAGTTGATGACTTCAGTCTATGTTGCAATCACATCTTCTGGAGATTTCCCTGCAGCATTGCAGACTTTTTTTTATTATTAAATTGTGCATTTTACACATGTGGAAGACATCATGGCCATCTCCATTGCTGTTTAACTTGAGGAGAAAAGCTTTAACTAACTTTTATTCACACTGGTTTTATTCTCAACCTAAGTTTTGGGTCAATGTGGCAAAATCCCAAGACAAAGTTTCATTAAAATTCCTGGTCTAAAAATAGGCCAAAATTGCAAGAGAGTTTTTTGGAGGTCCTGACATGTTATAAATGTGTATTGAGTTTCACTGATGTTGATCATTATAGTTTGCATGTTTTTTTTATTTTTTATTATGCATTTAAAGTTTAGTAGAGGAATTCCTTGTTACTGGGCACCTTTGTCAAAAGTGTATCATGATGGACTTTAAGCCTGCATGTTTCATCATAGATCTGTGGGGTCAATCATTGGGAACCAGGACACAGAGTGCTAAACTAACACTTCCTGTTGCAAGTGGGCAGGGCTCTGGGATCAGGAAATATTGACCTGGGGTTGTGTTTAGGATAGGGTGCCTATTGAAGTGGCTAACTAGAATTTGATGTAGATAGGTCTTTGACATGTGAAATTCTTAACAGCCACCACATGACCACAGGTAAAGACTCACCTTTTAAATCACAGACTTTTTTAGAATACCTTGATATCCCTAAATTGTAAAAACCAAAAATGGCTAAAGTCCTATTGGAGTTAAACTTTGGTGGCTATAGAGGACATGATTGTCTAAACTTTTCTAAACAATATGTGGTGCCATTTACGCCCAATTACAAAATTCCCTTGTCTGTGTGAGAGCTCTTTTTATTCAGACCCCTGAACAACAATTAATCTGAGGTTAAAAAAAAAAAAAAAAAACAAGACAAGAAGAATAATAAATGTACATTTTCTGCTTTCCTAAACACTTAGACGTGCACAAAAACATCTATTTAAGAGATAAAAAGTGGATTTTGCATGAAATGTCCCCTTTAAGTAGTGAATAACTAATAGGGATGGGTCCTGCTGCTGGAGGATTCACCTCTCTCGAAGCCAAGTCTACACGCGCGCGCGCTCTTTTAGAGATCCAAACTGCACCTAATCGGATTAGGTGATTTATGGGTTAACAGGCAGGCGTCTCTCTCCGCCCTGCATGGGACTGCCGTGTGCGCAGCATAGTTCTTTTTACTTTTAGCTGTAGAGTCCCTTCTGAAAAATCCCACATCCACTGCGGTCGTTTTGTTTTTCTTCCAAGTGGATAATGTAGCCTAGGCTACTAAACGTGGTTTCATTCACAGGACACGCGACAGGAAAATCTCCCTCTTTGGGGCATCTATGGTTCAGCTGGGTACCAACACCAACTCTTTTCCGAAAGAAGACTGATGCTTAGATGCATCCCGCAAAAATGCACAGAGTCGCCCAGGACACCAAAGATCCAGGAGTTTGTGTGAGTAGACTTTCGTTTAGGATGTAAAGGACTTTTTTGGGGTCAATACTTAGTTGTCTCAAAGAAACAGTCACATGCTCGCGCCCTGTGTGCCAGGCTGCACCCTACCCCGCGGACTGTGCCCTAGGCTCGGGGGTTAGATGGTGCTGATCACGGACGACAAGGATGGAGGAGGCGTACCGTCTGTCCGCGTCAAACAGCTCCAACAGCAGAAAAAAGCCGTGGCAAACATCGGCCATGTCCACCCTACGATAACAGAGGAACCCCTGTCCATCTATGAGGAAGACTACCTGGGATCATGCGAGGAAGATGACGAGGAGGAAGAGGGAAGCGAGGAGGACAGTGATGAATTTGAAGAAGTTGACTTTGAGGATTTGGATGACTGTCGGAGTATCGCGTCGGACGACTCCTTCTATCCACCGGATGATGTGTTCGCGGACTCGGAACGCACTCCGTCTCCGGAGAGCCCGGAGCCGCTGTCTCTTTTCAGAGCATGCTGCACAAACAACGCGTCCGTGGTTCGGATAATGATACGACATGGTGTAAAGGAGGAAGAGGTCATGGAAACTGACAAGAACAGCAGGGTATGAAGCACGTGCATCCTTCTTCTATAGCTCATCTGTTTACTTTGCGCATCCTAACTTTGATAGCAGTTGCTGCAAGTTATGTCTCACGCGCATAGCTTAGTTGGTAAAAGAGTTTTAGAGCATTACACTTTTTAAAAGCAGCATTAAAAAGCACTTTGCATTAGTAGGTCACCAATCTGAAGCCCAAGCAGCTTTACTTTTTTTTCTTCTTTACTCTGCAACGCAACAAGTGTAGTTAAACAGCATCGGATTCACAAGGTGTTGAAATAATTAATCCTAATCCCGAAACACTGGTTTAAAGGCTACCTGCTCCCAGACCAGTGAAAAGATCTGCCCTGACCTTTTAAATCTAATTTCTACCATAGATTTCCGAACAAAGCTCACTCACTTGGAGTGCTTTACATTCAATGCATTTATTGTTGGTTGCATAAGTTTCAAGTGCATCCTCATTATCCTTTTCTACACAACATAAGCATTAGGTGACAGATGGACACAGTGGGCAAATGTCTTTAAAAACACAGTAACCACAGTCAGGGGATTACAACATCCTGTTTCGCTTGTTCCTGTTGTCTTCCATGCAACAGGAATGTGTCATTTACAGCATAAAACTTGTTTGGAAAAGGAAAAGTGATGCATTGCTTGTCAGAAGCCAAGATGAAACTCAATGAAAGCCACATTAGAGAGTTTATGCCTCATGTTTAATAAATACTTGACTTTATTGTTAAAATCTAAATCAAGCTCTCAGACAAGTACTAAATTATGTAAAAAAAAAGTTTGTTTCTGCAGTTGGACATGTCACACACCTGCCTTTTACCATGCATTGCTGAATCTAAGTGTATTTTACATGTACTTCTTAACATGTTACATGAAAAGCTTAGAATGTGTCCAAACTTTGATATGATGGAGAAAAAAAGCAAATACTGACTCTTTACTGCCTGCATCTTTTTACTAAAAGAGAACATTTGTATCCCTGTGAGCATCTGTTTGTAGCCTAAACAAATGAGTTCACAGTCATTTTTATCATATTTTAAATAGCAGATTTAGCAGATTTCTTTTTGTAATTTTTATTGGAAAACCTTTAGCTAAGAGCCTAATTTAAAGAAATTTGTTAATTTGATTGGTTATAGTTATGATGACAGATGCATCATCGAATCACTTCCTGTTTTTTTGTGAAGTGCTCACTTAATTCCAAACTATTTCTATAGATTGATAACATTGTGTAACAAACCATCTGAAGCATCAGTTTAGTTTTCTGTCTCAGTCATCAGATTCTCATCAGCAGTGGTGTCAAATACAAATCCATCCCACTCCACTTGACAATGTTGTAGTCACATATTTGATCATCTCTTCCTTTATTTCTCTCTTTATTTTACTACATTAATTTGCATGGCTATTTGAACATGGAGGAGTAAGGAAGAATAGACTAAAATAATTTGATCTTTTGAAGATATTTCTAATAATTTAAATATTTTAATCATATATTTTCATGGAATTATTTTTCTCTTCTAACTGTTCAGTGAATAAATATGCTATTTGTTTGGTTGTAGCCTTTTAAAATAATGCAAACATGCAAAAATGCACAAACAGTCAGGCGTGAATTTCAGATGAAGTGAAAGGGTGCATGCAAAAGGAGTGAGAGAGAGTCATGTTTTTAACTAGATAAATAGGATGTAGCCAAGTAATATCCTGTGACCTTGGGGACAGACGGCTACTTCAAGACACAATGCAAGTTGGGCAGCACGTCCACTGGAGACATATCCTGATGCAGATGTCAACATCCTAATAATAGCAGACAACCGACAAAGTGGTACATTAGACAAAGACTAGTGTTTGTGTTTAAGTACAAACACATACAGGTTGCTCCATTTCCACTTCCCTCATCCATAGGGTTTCTAAGTGAATTCATTGTATGATTATTTTTTACTTCTGAGAAATATTCATCCATCCAATTTCTACCGCTTAGTCCCTAACTGGGTCGTGGGGGGGGGGCTGGAGCCTATCCCAGCTGTCAACGGGCGAGAGGCGGGGTACACCCTGGACAGGTCGCCAGTCCATCACAGTTCTGAGAAACAAAAGACTGTAGATTTATCTTATATTTGCCATATCTAGAGGTTTCATAGCATGTAAATAGTATGACTGATACACTGTATAGTAGCCAAAAAGAACCTTTTGTTAAAGGTCACAGATCCTCTTTGTTTTGGTAGTAAAAACAGGCCTATTTTTCACCTAACACTAGCATGCATCAGCTCACAAGTAGGCCGCTTCAAGAACTTTGGACACTTAATAGCTTATTCACATGCATCTCAGCTGCATATGGCAAAATATCTCTCCCAACTTTTCAATTTTGAATGATCAAATGCTTTGTCGTTTTAGTCGGTGGGAAGCAGCAGTGGATGTCCTGTGCTTAGTGAGCCAGAGAAATAAAAAAAGGAATAAGCAATGGAATAAATAACTGTAGCTTTTGTTTTGGCTTCCTACTGACAAACTACTTTTTAAAATCCCTTGTAAGACTGCATAACTCAGCCTTATTTTTTTGAGTTTCCATGCATTGAACCACCAAACAATTTGCCCTTCTGTTTACATCAGTGTGGCCTTAAACAGATCTAAAAACCTCCAGCTTAGATAATATAACTGTGCAGCCTTGTCCACCTCCAGATAGGGCCAAAGAGTTCTGATGTCAGCACATTTCCGGTGCATTTACTCTGAACTGCCCATTTGTGACTGGATTTTTCTTAAATCTAGGTATGAACAGTGCCACTTTTTCACCAAACAATACTGTTAATACTCTGTAAACTGTACTGCAAAGAAAAACTGAAGCAGAAAAGAGTCAGTTTTTCAAATAAAGTATTATTGGAGTTCCTTCAAGATATTAGTGCAAGGTTTCTTTATTATTATTACCACTTAATATTGTTACTTTGCTTATTCTTGCACATATATGTGCACAGTCTGGAGATCAATACGGAGATCAATACAGTTTATATTTCACCCAAGCCCTACAATTTCACCTCATATTGTACATGGATAATAGAGCGTTTGAAAAGCAGCTTAAATCTTGAGTCGAACTGAAGAAGAGTAAAAAAAATCAACTCTACATTTTCGGTCAGAGCTTAGCGGTTATGTTTTATAGAACTTTTTTTTTATTTAGGGTATTTGATTGCTGAAATCTAACATATTTTATGTCTTTTTTACGTGTTTACAGAATTCGTAGTAAATCCATATTGTGTTTATGGTAACCGTGCACTCTTTACACACATTAAACCTTTAGAATCATAATGTCATGGGTTTTAGAAATCCCAAAAATGTCATAATACATAGCAAATTTATTAGAAGTTACAGTAAATTATGTGATAGTAAAGTGTATGTAACCAATTCTCCTAAATAAAAAACCTATAACTTAGTAATTAGGTTTTTAATTACTCTAAATTTCCCATAGGAGTGAGTGTGAGTGTGTGTGGTTGTTGGTCTCTCTGTGTTGGCCCTGCGATGGACTGGCGACCTGTCCAGGGTGTACCCGTTGACAGCTGATAGGCTCCATCCCCCCCGCGACCCTGTTAGGGACTAAGCGGTAGAAAATGGATGGATGAACTTAGTAATTAGACCCACTGCTCCTTTCATAGTCATTTTATCCTTATTCATATGCCTCAAAAGTGATGATTTCAACAAAACTGGGATTCTGATACAAATGTATTTATTGAATACAAGCTCTTCATCTTTTGAGTCTAAATTATTCGGACATCCACATTATTATCATGTATCAACTTCATCCATTCCCTTTTCAAACCATCCATTAGTGCCAGTAATGTTATGGTATGAACTGCATGTGCAAGTTTAAAATATATAAATATTCCTCTTCTTAACTTGCCATTATATCCTCTGGCACAGCTGATCCTGTTTTGGAGAGTGCATGCTCCTTTTGGAGTGAATTAAGTTTCTATGCTTACAATAAAACTCAGGAGACGCTGTAGTATGTGTTTATATTATATTTCACCTTAAGTCTCAGTGTTACCATGCAATCGATTTCCCCTGCAAATGCTTCCTATTTTCTGATGTTTCAGTGTCTCAGTAATCACCCTGCAGTTGGGCTATACAAATAAACTTGTCATGACTCGCCACACAGACATGCACACTCCTCTCATTTAGCAATATATCTTTTTTTTGTTAATGGGGGGGAGATTAGGTGACAACTTTGTGACAGAGAACTGGATGCTTGAGTCTTGCCTGCCAAGACAACAGCCTGCAAAGTCAACCACAGCGTGTCCAACAAACCAAAAGTT
The DNA here is from genome assembly GCA_037177335.1 of Kiunga ballochi. Taxonomy (NCBI): domain Eukaryota; kingdom Metazoa; phylum Chordata; class Actinopteri; order Atheriniformes; family Pseudomugilidae; genus Kiunga; species Kiunga ballochi. The sequence goes on from JBAMIG010000019.1 coordinate 13,864,026, forward strand.
CATTTGACTAACACACAGATCGACCAACTGGCCAACAGGCAGAAAGACTAAATGAGGCATGAGTAGATAGAAACAGAAATCTGCCACTGCAGATGGTAGCAAGCACAATGCTGCTAGCAAATACACACTAGTGGAAAAATCAAAGCGACAGTCATACACATCTGATTTGATACAGCGTTGTGAAAGCTCAGCTGCAGACAGAAAGACATTTAACGGGGTTGTTATTGATGGAAATGTGGCCTAGTGCATCTGTGCCAACGCTGCTGCAGATGTATATGGTTGAGGGTAATCTAGAGGTTGTTTGACTGCATCTGCATGCTTGTTCCCAAACAGAAAGTGTTTCTGTCAAATCAAATGTAAAATAAAAGCAGCATGATTTGTGCAAGTTGCAGCCTGTTGGCTCAGATTTAGCTGAGACCTATGTTTATTTTTTAATTGATAAAAGAAGACGAGGAAAGTTCTCACGTATGAAACAAAGGCAAATTTAACAGAAATAAGCAGCAGTTCAGTCAATAGATGTCCACTCTGCTGAGATGCTCCCCTGGTTCTGTTAAAACTTTTGCTGTGTAAATGTAAGCTGTCTAAATGTCCAATACTAGCATATTAAAAAAGCCAGAACAGGACAAATATTTGATATTGATTACTGGTTATGTTCTTCAGTGTCATAATAAACACTCCATGGCACGGGCTATGGAGTTGTCCGTTTACAATCCCACCTGTTTGTGACACCTGTGTCTATTGGTGGTATTTGAGTCTTTGGTTGTGTTGTGTAGTACATTGTGTTTCATCCTCTTTGGAGCCGGTTTAGCATTCCCATATTAAATGTAGATCGACTCCCCTTCCCCCTCTCTTCGTGTCATTCTGACTGATAAGGCTAAGCCTTTCTATTCCTAGCTCTGGATATTCCCCAGATTACTTAGGGTTTGCATCTTTGTGTGCCTGTTACTTTGTGTTAGTGTGTTTGTATGGAGCAGTGGGAATGTCGGCCTGGGTTTTTGTGGTTGTGTGCCACTTCTGTTGACTAAAAATGCAAGTTTTTCAAAAAATGACTTAAAAAACACAATTGTCTTTTGTTATAACTCGCTCACATGTAATCTGGAAATTGATCACATTTCAGTCACTTAAAATGTAGAAGACTTGTACATGTATATCTTGCTTAATGACAGATGGCTACTGCCTACCGAAAGCCTGAAACAAAATAAAGCAGCTAAAAGGATATGGCATAGTTATATAAACTATCTAGAAGAGATTGCTTTGAATAAAGAATATTATTATTTCAAATATGTTTTTTTTAACTGAATAAGTTAACATGTTGTTAGCTATTAACATGATTTTTATACAACATTTATTTTGGTCTTCACAAAGGGTATTTATTAAATAAACATAAGTAAGCAGGGATTTGACAGTTGCTATCTTTACATCAGAATTTCCTATAAAGCCATGTCTACATATATTGACAAGCTATGCTAGCCAGCTTCCATTTTTTAGCAGGATGCTAAATAAACAAGTGCTAAAAGTGCTAATGGATATGCAGGGTAGACAAGTTACAGGGTAGAAAACAAGTGTAGGCCTGTGTAACTTTATCTTTTTCAAAATGTTATTCATGAAAAAAGTCAAATTTACATCTTTTATCTTAAAAGGACTTACTCACAAAACCGTCAAGCTTCAAATATTTTTGACTGTATTAGTTTTTATACTCATGTGCAGTGCACAGACTGTGTACTCTTTAATCATTGGATTGATTGTGTTATCTTTTTAATCCGCCAGGGGGAGTTAGATTTATCACAGTTGCTGGTTTCTGAGCATACCAGCAGCCAAACTAAAGTAATTTATTTGCTTAAGTCAATATCGTGACAAAGGTGGAAAAAGAAAGTGGGTAAATCTTTGAATGTATAATGTGTTTGTAAGAAAGATTCAGGATGCAATCAGATGAATGAGATTGCTCCAGACATGCTGCAGGCCACGCTTCTTAAGCACATCCCAGCAAGACTGGAAGCTTGCCAAAGATGTTTGTGAATTCGTGTCTCAACAGAAGGACTTATCTGAAGACGTGCCAATATAAGTGAAGATCTTGCTGGCAGTTTAGCAGCTACTCCACACAACCTTTGCCCTCAAGCCCGACAACATTGGCGTGACTGTTTCTAGTCGGCTCTCAGTTTGACTTGTTTACTTATCAGCTTGGGCTATAGGTAAACCACATCAGTTGTATATGTTTTATAGTTTAACTGGGCTTCTATGTAAACCAAAGACTTAGTCATATTATGCAGTATGTGGCAGTTTATGACATCAACTAACTGTCCTCTCATACAGTCTCAGTATTTATTTGCCTCCAATAATGCATGTATTTTGGGTTTTCTATAAATCTTCAGGATTTATTGTCACTACATTTTTAGTTGTACTGTATTAAATATTTCATCAAGATAGTCATGATCACATTCTAATGATTGAAAGTATAATTTATTGTGGTGACATTGTGTACTCCAGGCCAAAACTAAAAACCTGTGCCAAGAGGTGGGAAGCAGGAAGCAGATTTAATGCGCTTTGTTAGGAGCAGAACATTATGTTACAGAGGTAGCCTCACAACTTTGTGCATGTGCTCAAGGAATATTAAATGTGAAACACTTTCTACTTTTCTAAAATCTGTAAAAAGTACATAAAATTTCAATTCTGCCATTAAGAAGAAGCTTAAAGATGCAAAAATCTGTTCCACTCACCATCCATCACAATGGAGCATACTGTGCAGAATTCTGATGACCTGCAGCGAAGGTCATGATGGTGTTCATTTATTTAATTCTTGTAGGCATATCTGGGTATGTTTTGAACAATCATTTCAATGGAACCTTATTTTAATAAATTAGTATTTTGTGCTTTTAGGAAAAATTTTCTCAAAAAATGAAACACAAGATTAAACGATAAAAACCCAGTAAAATCCTGCAGCATGGAACGTATAAAAGTTCCACACAATGGTTACATGTGCTGTAACATAAGCAGATCTGACTGAGTACACACACCTTATTACAATGGGGCTGGGCCTGATTTGTCCTTTAATATAGATCAGATTATGTTGTATCATTTCACAATAAACTGACTTTATTATGTTTATTTGTGGACTACTGTCTATTGTAGAAGTGGAATATAAAAAGAGAGCATTGATTTAGCATATAAACCTTTTTTAATCCCAAAACGGAACACAGAAACCATCAAATCCTGAAACTAAGTCATTGTAGAGTTTTCTAAAATATAATGAACTTAAAAAGGCTGGAACAGGGCCATTGGCCTTGTGTTGAAGGCTTTGTTTTTAGCCATGATCAATAAACATGTCGGGAATGAGGAGACAAGCTACTGGATTTTTGGAAATATTGTCTCATGATGGGAAAGGGCTACATGTCTAGTATTGGACCTTATTTTGTGTATCTGGATGTTTTTCGTCTACTAAGAAGCCATGCTGTTCTAAAAGATGCAGTGAAAACATAAACACACACACACACACACACACACACACACAAACACATAAACAACCTGGATTATTCCTGTCTGTTTTAGTCTAAAAGATATGGCATTTATCTTACAGTTTTCTACTTTGCCTCAGTCCAATTTAAATCAAATGAAGCTTTATTTATAAAGCATGAACTATCAATGTGCTTTATGTTATAAATACAAATTTTCAATATGTATAAAAACCTTTACACACCTAGGTATAAAACACCAGAGATCAATGACACATACCTAATTGGTCTCTTTCACCAACACACTCAAAACCTTTGCTGCACACAAATCCTCCCCACCCCCTATTTGCAAGAACATAAGGTCTAGTTTTAGCTTCTGTCAATTGACAGAAAAAAAAATATATAGAAAAAAACTGGAGGTAAAGAATATGAAGATAATTGTGGCCTTAGAATAAAATTAGAAACAATACTATGCTGCTCCACAGCAGGTGTCACCACTAAGGCCAGGCAGTAGTTCATAATACCGGAGTTAAAAAAAAATCCAAATAATCCTAGAAACAAATCAGTAAATATAAAAGAATAAGCACATAAATAGGTACAAATAATTATTTTTGATTTGAATTTTATTTTGGTTAAACACTTGTTAAAAGGTTTGGAAATCATAGGATTCTGTATTAATTAGCATTTATACAGAGTGGCATGTTGTCTGTGAATTTGAGTTTTATTTGCGTATCATTCTTTTGGAAGTTGAACTTGAAATTCTTCTGGATAGAAATGTCCACAAGCAATTACATAATCTACTATGGGGAACATGCTACTCTCAAATTCTGCTTGTTTTGCTTGAACCTCTGGGAACAACTTTTACCCAGAGTTCAACTTTTCCACTCATAAATACATTTTCAGAGACAAACATTCACACATTTATCTACACATGAAAAGGCTATCTTAAGGCACACTGATGCTAAAACTAAGCCACAGATCAAAATCAGGTGGGGGATTGGCTTATTTTCCAATGACTTCAAGGTATCCTAAAAAAAAAACCTCCACCAACAAAAACAACAAATGACATGTTTGGGCACGGATATTAGTTTTGAAAGCTTTACAGAGGTCCCCTTGTCTTGTAAAAGCCCTCCTTGCTCTTCTTTCTGCTTCAGAAAAATTGACCATATTCAGTGCGAATCTAACCTTAAGCATGTCTTTCCTCATCTCTAATGTCCCTGTCCTGTCGCTTTGTATTTCAGATAGGACTGCTGGTTGCCTGCTACCAAGGTTTTGTGGATGTCGTCATAGCTCTGTCTCAGTGTCCGTACCTGGATGTCAACTGGCAGGACAGTGAGGGAAACACGGCACTCATTACTGCTGCACAAGCAGGTGATACAGTAAAATAAACTTACAATGTTATGTTATCAGTAGCTTTAAACAACACTTAGAACACAAAGATGCTGACGGTACTGTTACACACATGCACATTTCTTTTTGTTAATATTGTCTTGCAATTTATCTGTATTTTCTACAAAAAGAAAAACTAATTACTGCCCTTTTTGTTTTCAAAGGCCACATAACAATCACCAACTATCTGCTGAACTACTTCTCTGGGCTGGACATTGAGAGAAGAAACTGCCATGGCTTCACCGCTCTGATGAAAGCTGCTATGCAAGGCAGGATGGAGTGTGTGCGCGCACTCATGATGGCAGGTCATTAAAAGGATTTCTTAATTTGGACTTTGCATGTTGGCATTCCCATTTCTCCTCTCAGAATTTTTTGCAGCATAGTGACTTAATATTTAGTCATTCTAACTTCTCTCGTAGCACCTCTGAATGTATCTTGCTATATTAATAACCTGCCACCAAATTCTGAGATAGCTTCTCTAAATGCTAAATTACTATATATAAACTTTTAATAATCAGAATTTTTTGCTAAACCTTTGTTTACTGTGTTTTCATAGCTAGTTTCTGTGCAATGCATTCATCTTTTTCTGTTTCCTCGTCCACAAGGAGCCTCACTAGATGCGAGGGACTTTGGTCGTAACCTGACTGCTAGGGAATGGGCTTTGTTCACCGGTCGTTATGAAACTGCTTGGGTGATGACACGCCTAATGGAAAGGCCCTATCCATTCCAGTACTGTGACGCCTACAGGTAACAAGAGTTTTTATCGAAGAGGTTACAACACAGAGGATTATGTCACTGCGTCTTTCTTTGATTTTGTACTTTTAAAATATTTCTTGCTCCTAATTTATCTCGTGAGAGCACAATTCTCAGTCTTGCTCCTTCCAGTCTAGAGTGGCCCCCACTGGCATCTCTGGTGGCCAGAGCCCGAGAGCCCCGAGGTTGTCTGAAACGCTTCTCTGACACCCTGCGGAATGTCTTTCACATTGCAAACGTCACAAACCCAGAAGAAGAAGGTGTTATTGACCACATGGTGTCCGTGACAACAGCTATGAAGAGCCCTGTTATTGCTGTGGCATGTCACACTGTGAGTAACTAAGCTGCTAAGATGTATTTATATATATATATATATATATATATAAATATGTGTGTGTGTGTGTGTCTGGCACATGTTCTACTTATATATCACAACCCCTTTGTCTTCTGAAAACATCAAGCTCTAAACGTATCTTGATTGATTGTGTGTCTGCATTATTTCTACCAAAATACCCATTAAGGATTGGGTTAAAAAAGCTTAAAGGGATAAACGTGGCACTAATTTATCGTTTGTTTTTATCAACAGATTTACTGTTCTTCATAATTATAAGCTATAGATAATTCCAGCCTTATCCGATAAGCAGGTTATCCATGCAGGCTTAGCTGTTCTGCACACAATTAAAGGGACAATTGATCGTTGATGTTAATTAGGAAACATCTATAATTATTGCTACTGCCAATAGCATTATTAGTCTGATATTGTTGCTACTAATCTAATTTTGCATCATCTAATCAGGAACTTGGTTTTTGTTCAGGTGTGTCCCGACAGCCCTCCAAGTGTGGGCAAACGTCGCTATGCTGTCCCAGAGATCATCCGCCATCAGCGCGCCAAAGAGCTGCGCTCCACTAACCCCGAAAGGGTGGGCAGTCACTTAAAACTCTTCCAGAACTCTCGGGTCACTTTGGTAGCCAAGAACTCAGAAGACCGCAGAGCCAGCCTTCAGATCCAGAGAATGATGCCTCGACACAGGAGCTCAAGCCTGGGCATGGTGGCTTACAACCAAGTCCTGGAGATGCGGAGAACCAGCCTGCTGCCCATGCACATGGTGCTTAGGAGGAGCAGCGTCAGGCCGGGCTTCAGCATCCCCAAAGTGAGGATATCCAAGGCCCCCGCATCCACCTATGAACCAGAAAAGATTAGAAGGAAGAGCAGCGCCAAAGATGGGGGGGCGAACCTGCTGCAAATCCCCAAGTGGCGATACAAGGAGCTTAAAGAAGAGAGAAGGAAAGCAGAGGAGGCTGAGAGGAAGAGGCTTGAGGCTTTAACCAAAAAGCACATTGCTGCTGGGAAAAGGAAGTAATATAATTACCTCAGGGAACTTTTTGCTCTTTAATCCTCAAAATTAGGACTGATTAGAAGATGCTCACCAGTCCCCTGAAAATGAGACTACATTCACAGCATGATTACACAACACTCAGTGTCCTTTGTGAGGTCAAACAGCGATTACCCAGAGGATTTCATACTTGAAAGGTTTCTATAATATTTATTTTTCATATTTATTGCTTATTAATAGACATCAGGAACTCTAGTCAAACTGTAGTGGAGCAGAAGACCCTCTTTTCAAACTGGAACCAAAGCAGGAGATTCATTTTTCTGTACCCACAAAAAGTGCAAGAGATTAAATTATGATACTTTGGAATAACATCTTTGAAATATTGACTAATAAGCATGTCATATTGGCTGGAAAAGCTAAAATAATACAAATCTAATGACACATGTCGGATATATATTTCTAGGTTGCTTTTTATTCTGCTTTAAAATGAAAAAACCTGAATGTATTTTGCATACACAAACATTTTAATGCTTTTTCATGACATTTTTCCACTTTCTGATGTCAGAGGTTGTTTTATATAGTCTTAACATGTGAATCCAAAACTGAAACATTTCAAATCTTTCTGTAAGGGGAGAACGTTTTGCTTATTTCCAAAATGTTTACATAAAAAAATGACACTGAGCTCTTTTTTTAGGGGATATACTATTATGTCATAGGAATGTGCAAGCCCGGTCTAAGGAAGTGGATGATGTGAATGCAATAAACACTCAGCTGTTAAGCTGGAAAGTTAAAGAAGAAAACTCATCTTTACTTGCATGAAGCATTTGTGCACCAAAACGAGGTTTGGAGTGCAACAGTACGAGTAATACTTAAGTGGTAGTACTTAACTTGTGGAGATAAATGAAAAACAGCCAATCACAGAGCAAAGATCCTGTTTGAACATTGAAACTGTGGAAATAATGAGGCGAAAAATAACCATGATCTAAACACACAAAGCCAGGGGTAAAGCAGCGATACAACATTGTCTGGAATTTTGAGAGCACAATTTCACGGGTCTTACTCCTCATGGCAGCTGAAGCGCTTTCCAAGAGTGTGTGTCTAATATGCATGGTGATGAGTTGCTAAGGGGTTACAAGGGCTCTGCACAACCAAATGGTTTTTTCAAATAAACCTCACTGACTTCAGAGTGGCAGCCTGCTTAGACACTGCCTGAAGAAAATCATCTGAATGTGACAAAAAGAAGGCTTAACATTTACTTAACTTTACACTCAGGACACTTGAGTGAAGGATGAAAACACACACACATTTTATATATGTAAATGTTTCACTGACCATGATTAAAAAGCTTAATAATTTGCAGCAAACATGTGTCCTTTTCTGTCAGTAGGACTTTTTTTCTGTCCTACTTTCACTAAAGAATAAAGCACTTGATAAACTACATGACTGCTGTGTGAGTCAAGGACTGAGACAAAACCTATTAGCGCCCCTGAATGCATCTGACAATATTTAGGTCATCATGGCTCAAACAACTGCTGGCTTAGATTGCAACCTGGGATTATGAGGCTCTACAGGCTTGGTCAGCATCTCCCATCCTGCCCCCCCTCCCTCCCCATTAGCCCAAATCTCTCACAGAAATTTTGGAGTATGCAAATAAACAAGGCGCCATGCGTTGATGTTATGGCAGCTATTACATCATAGTCTCATGCCACAAGCAGGAATTTAGGCAGAGTGACCTGATTATGTTGTATATCAGCGTTAAGTGCTTATTCATGAACTTGAGGAGAAATCTAAAATGGTGCCCTCTGCTGGTCAGTTTTAGTAAAACATGCAACGCTTTTAATGGAAGGGCGATAAACTCTTCAAATCCAATCCCTAAACCAGGGATACGCAATTTGCTTTTATTGTCTTTAAACAAGCAAACATGGAAGATCCCAGCCTTCATAGCATTGAGGTCTGTGCTCTAACCCTGACATTATAAATGCTTATCAGTAGGAGATTACAGGCTGCCTTTAGAGCAGATAAAGTTTCTGTACATCAATGTTAAACTTGATGTCCTTAATAGATTGAAAAAAAAAAATCATATAGACCATTATGTAAAACATATTACTTCATTGTTACTCTTTAAATAAAATGTTTGTCAAATCAAAACCATCTGAAGGCAGAAAATAAGAGAATATTTTCAGCAATATTTATACATATTGATTCTAACATGAGAAGCAATATCCTAAATAAAATATACATGTCAAAGTGAATTAATTGAAGTGTATTTAACAAATGTAAATGTAAAGATTTATTTTAGAGGCCACATATAACAGATGGTGGATGATTTATTACATTATAGGGTCACAGTATTATGACTGGGCTTCTTACTTTCTTTCATTTCTTTCTTTGGATTCTAATTAAAGAGTATGTAGGTCAGTCTAAATGAATTCCACTTTGCTAAAAATGATCCGGTCTCACAATCTGATCTGTTCATCATCACCAGGTCGTACTATACTGGATCACTGCCATGGTAGAGAATCAGCACCAGAATAACTGCATCTACCTCTAATGTGACTTAAATCTGAAGGAATAATGGCCTCAATGATCAGTTTGCACCCAATATATCTTCTGGTTTATGTGCTGATCAAACCTAAAATAGCGTTTATAAAATAAGGAAGTTAAAAAGGGGAAAATGTCACTGTAACTTAGTCACTTTAGCCCGGTTGCCTTATCAAACAACCCCCAGTGTTCTTCCCTGCACTGCTGCCAGCTGACTGAGTAAACCAGTAAATCATCTGATAAATTTCCAGGTGGTTCAGTCATTGCAATGACCAGTTTCAACCAGATGAAGCCAGTCTGAATGTTCCCAACAACCATAAAGTCAACAACTGGTGATGCTGATGTACACTCAGGACTAATAAAGCAAAGTGCCTCTAAATGAGGGGAACTGGTGTCATTACAATTTAACCTTATAGGTAGTTTACAGCTGCTTAGTTTTAAAATGGAAAACAAATAGCATAGAGGAAACACTTTGCAGCTCAAATTATTCTGCCATTTCTAAGTTAACTAAAACTGATCCTCCAACTTTTCCTCTTATACAGCAGGATCAGTTTCTGTGAGGTTAAATATGTCGTTTGCATCAAGAAATAAATCATTAACACATTACATCTTATTTTTACCCACATTGACCCAATTTACCGCCTCAATTTCACAACTTTAGTTAAGTCTAGAGTTGGGAAGTAAAGAAACTTTTAGATACCGTCACATACATGTTCTTCCACACGGTGTAAATAAGACATGGCAGGGAAAGAGAGAGATTGTGCTTTCTCTAATAGGGACGTTTCAGCTTGCTGCGCTGGCTGCTTTATTGCACTAACATAAGCTGACAGAACACCTGGCTGCAGATGCTTGTGTAACGATGGATTACATACACCAACACCTGGTGCATACTGTCCTCGAGTCTGTGTGCGAGTGAAAGGAAACACAGCAGAAAGCTCCAGGAGATGCTTCTGTTTCATTTCAGAGTACCACCTGAGCCCTCATCCTGCAGCGCGGAGTGCTAATTCACTGTGGGATGCTCAGACGCTCGGGCCGAGAAACTGGAGACGATCCATCAAGTAGGGCTAGTTGAACGTTTTCCAAGCACAAAATCTGCGAACAGAATAGTTGCATCATCCCTGCTTTCAACATTTCTTCCGCTCTTCCTGTGTTAAAAAAGGAAAGGTTTCCCTCAAAATAAAAACAAGCTGAAGATGATAATCAACATCTTTATTTATGACAATTACAGCTAACACCCAAGTCCACTTCATGACTAAAGATGTAGAATTTCAACCATTTACTCAAGAAAAAGAACAACAAAAATGAAACCCTCGTCAAATGAATGACATTAACACAGGAAACGACTGATTCTTGATAAGACCTTTTCTTCTCTCCTGGATAACTTCATTAGTGTTACAGCAACCGAGTTAGCATAAGGAAATGGGTGATTAAGGAAAAGGGTTGTGTGTGTGTGTGTATCCTGTATGTACTTTCATTGTGAAATCTGATTCTTTGTCATCCTAAATGAATGTGTTGCATTTTGGTTTTCATCTTCCATTTTAAACCCTTTTATATGGAATGTTGTGCTGTTGTCCACATGTTGCCTTCATTGAAGAGTTAATTGCTTCCCACTTTCTCCCATGTTTGCGCTAATGTGAGCGCAAACACTAAGAATACTACAGCTGCCTCAGAGAAAAAGGCTTTTTATGACATCTTTGGCAGAATGTTTACTGTGTAGCAGGAAAAAAAAATGTTAGGCTTAAAGCAGCAAGACACCATTTGCAAACAGAGGTGTTGGTTTGCTGTAAAACTAGTCGCTGTTTCCAGGACTGGGATGCTTTTTCACTCAAGCCAAACAATGGTAAGACTCAATAAAACAGTAACTGTGGTAACTTGGCAGGTTAGGATGCCGTAAAAGCTGCTTTAGCTTCGGCTTGAAGCTTCCAGACATCAGCTGGAACATTTATTGTCTGTTGTGGATATATTAAAAATATATATTATCATCTTCAGGTGTCAAATGGAATGTTTTTGGTAATGCACATTAATGACTCGTAACTGGCTTGTTAAGCTGTCATGGTTCATTCATGATTCAGGACTGAGTCAAACAGATTCTCACTTTTGTTTTGGCTTGTGGTGTCAAACCGATGACTTGTTGATTGAAATTGTTTGGTTTGAATTAATGATGGAAAGAATGGTGGAGGCAGGACTTGTCCCTGCAGGGCATGTTGGATAGGTCGCTGTGATTGGATGGAAGGGGTTTAAGCTCCCCATAACAAAAATCAGACCAGTGATGAGTTTCCCTGCTTATGTTTAACGCTTGAAAGAGAACCATTTCAAAAGGCTTGACCCGTTTATGCCAACTTAATACTTATAGAACTGCCAAACAACTCCTCCGTAAAGGACAGGCCATGACAGTGCAGAACTAGGACTTCAGCAGCAATGCAACAGGGTGTCAACAGTAAGACTTTTACGCTATTTTGCATCTGTTGTCGACTTTCCTTGAATATGTAAAGCAAGAAGCAAACAAAAAATTACTGATATTTAGCGTCGATCTGTACGTGGTGGGGAACCATCTTCATTCTATGTATTCCATTAGAAAGGCCGGCTGGTGGTGTTAGCATAGCCGTTGAAAGCCTGCAGGCTGGCTGGCTCACTTGCGGGGCTGGTGGATGTGCTGGTTAATGTGCTGGGCAGAGGGCAGCTTAGGGACACCCGGCTGCGGCTTATGGTGGGCCACCTGGGCAGCTGCTGGTGTGAAGTCCTTATCACCCTGAACAGAGCAAGCTCAGTTAATTATATAGACAACCTTAAAGCCAAAGCAGCAACATCTTGCATAATGATGCGTGTACAACATTGCTAAGTGACAGGAAGAATGATGTCGACAGGGATTCCTTCTTCTCAATAATAACACCAAACAGCATTTTATCATTCAGTTTTTAATTTCATAATAACAAAAAAGAATGAAAAAAAAAAGACTAAAACATGGGAAATAAATTCTAAAAAATTTAAAGTTTATATACTGAAAAACCTCCATATAAGTAAAAGAGCTTGAACTGCATTTAGATGTACATTTAAGACCACCGTGATCTTTTCAGAGATGCTGCTCAAAAACACGTTGCTCCAAGACCATGTGCAAAAGTCTGCATGGTCACATAAAACTCTCTATGATTAATGCATATGTTTCTACGTTTACAGGAGACAGCAAATACTGACCAACGAAAGGTGTTAGCTGCAAGGTAAACACTGGTTAGCACTGCAACAAACACCCACTCACAAACAGAAGAGTTCAAAAGCACATTTTTATTTGTAACAAAGAGCATAAAGCACGGTGGACGCATAACAGTTTCTGCCTTTTGCCACATGGGGACCAGATAAGCTTCCCATCATTCTTGGACCACTTTGCTTTTTCTAAAAAGGTCAAATCTGTTTGTTGCATCTCAAGCTACAAGATCTTTTAGTCAAAACTAAAAGAAAGGTTGCAAAAGATTTCAAGTCTCCACTCTGCAGCAAGCAACAGGAATTATTTAACCTCAGACATTTTGCTAATAAAATGGCATGGTGGACTCTTTTGTGTCATTCTCTAACTGGTTCCATACGCTGGGTGAAAATCGGAGGTTTTTATTCAGATTAGACCTACTATGAAAACGATGGGGTCATAAACTTTCAAGCAGAACTACTATAGGAACAGATGGGTGAATATTAATCCTGCAGAACTAACTGCACATTGGGAATATCTTTCACATAACTGGTACCCATCTACAAAACACCAACTGCTTTATCTTTCATGTCGAGTATAATAAAAAGAACTGTTAACTAATAAAGTAGTAGGAGTAATAAAGTATAACACATATGAGTAGTTAAACCCAGTAGAAAAGGCTTAATATTTATTCTGTAGTTAATGGAAAACAAATATTTATGCTAACACTACTGAGTAATGTCTTTGCATGCAGGACTACAATATCTGCACTTAATACCCCAATTCTTTAGGAATGACTCAGTGGCATAGTAAAATAATGTCTGTTTTTTCTGCATTTTGTATTTACATCTTTGAAATCAGATTTTTTTTTTTTTTTTACTTCTTATAAAAAATGTCCTGTAATGATATTCCCACATTTTGCCAGTGAGTTGGATTAAAGCTTAAAAATAAAACGTATAAAAAGCAGACTTTGCATTTCTGCATGGCTGAATGGCTTATTGACCACTTACAACTGAAATGCTACATGCCAATATAAAGCTACTTTCCCTCCTTCTAATAATGTCTCACACCATTTCGGAGTTATCGCACCATTTTCTTATTTCTTGGGACAAAACTATACCGGCCCCTAAAAGCCCACATGTAAATAACAGAGCCTCTGAGAGACTTTAGCTGAATTGTACTCGCCCACCCCATCCTTGCTTGATCCTAATCCTTTCTGTAAGTGTGTTTTGGTTTAATAATGTGTTTGCAGCTATGCAATACTTTTCCAGCCTATGGATGTGTGTGTGTGTGTGTGGGCACACAATATATGTAAAATGTACATGTCTCTCCCTTTAATTTAAAGCCAGTTTCACAACTATCTGTGGATGTGGATGTGTAAAACATGTACCCTGTTCTTCCCTTTTGAAGCCTAAAGCTTCTCCTTCAATAATCTCTGCCCTACTAATGCACATTTGTGGATGGTAACAAATTAAGATACATTTATATTGCTATTTAATTCACTCAAGTCTATGGTCACATTTTAAAGCAGATATTAATAGAAAAATAGCTCAGAAACATTTCAGAATCATAAGTTCCCTTTAAGAGAGATTTTTAAAATGCATTTCTAATTTTAAAAAATATAGAGGCACCTCAATATAGAGGCACCTTCCCACACATACACACTCTGAAGTGCCTCTCTCGGCTCCTAAAAGGCTTTTCTGAGGCTTTGCACACTGCTAGCCTGTGGGTTTGATGGCAGTGATAGGAAGGGCGAATGGGAAGGCGAGAGGATGATCGAGGCATAAATAGGATTCCTCCACCTTCTGATATCGTTTCAATCTTTGCAAACATTCTGCCAGGTCTGAGGCATGCAAAAAAAAGCAGGGAATAAAGCCATCTGAGTATCTATGAACACTTTTCCACACAGGCTACACAAAAAATAAAGCAAAAAAGTCAATTTAAACAAAGAGACCCAGTGAGACAGATTCAGTTGGCAGGTTAAAGCTACGAGTTCATTAACCCCCTTAAACTTTACTTTATCACTAAAGTGGCTCATGAGGAGGTTGAAAAGTGTCTTTTTTGTAGAAATGCTTGGAAAGGGGCGTTGCTTTAACACACAGTTAGTGTGTGGTGATACCAACTGATCCTTTTATTCTCTTCCTGACATTTAACAAGAAAAAATACCCCAACTTTAAGTCTTCTGCAGTTCCATCATTTTTCTCTTATTCTTTAAATACAAAGAGCTCTTTCCTTACATGTAGAGCTCCTAACTGCTTCATAAACCCATCTGTGGACGATTACCTAAAATCTGCTCGTCTGTGAAGGCATGTGTTTGAGTCTTTGCATCTTACCTTTGTTATTACTCCAGAAACAACCACAGGAGCTTTTGGTGGGCTGAAAAAGAAGAAAAAAACATTAAAAGGAAAACAACAGAAAATAAAATGTCAATTGTCAAAAGGTAAATGTGCAGCTTACTTAAACTAACACTGACCCATCAAGCTAGACTGAGAAAATCCCACAGTGACAATGCCAAGATGCTGAAATCCCAAGATGTCAAAACACCCATAGTCAGCTTTCTCTGGTTGCACACGCATGCACAGAAACACACTTACATGCACTGGATGCACCTGCCAACACCTTTAATAGCTCCCATTTATTCTGCCCAAACACTGGTTCCCACAGCCTCTGGATGGAGAGCATGAGAAGAGAAAGGAAAGAAGGTGGGGAAAAATAGTGCAATAGGAGAAAAGAATGATGATGATGATGAAGAAAAATGTTTAAAGTGGAGAGTAAAAAAAAAAAAGATGGAACATGAGAGGTAGAAGCAGGGTCGAACCAGCAGCGCAGTGGGTGAGGAGGCAGAGAAAACAGGTAACCAAATACTGGTTATAATAACAGAATGTTACAGGAGAAGTGAGAGAAAAATGGTGAGATGGAAGCAAAAACTCAGTTACACACTGTGGAAAGGAATAAGGAAGCAGGGAGAAAGAAAAAAAGGAGAATGGAGAACCTGAAGTGGGTATCGACCTTGGTATGACAAACGAGTGCCGTCTAATTTTACGGCACCGCCACCCCCGGCAAAGAAAGTACAGTTATCCACCTTCAAAACTCCACTCAAAGACATTAGCTATAGTGAGAAACCCGTTCAACTCACAGCTTTCCTCATTATCGGCCTAAATGTGTTGAAAGATGGAAAGGTTATCAGACTGCCGACTCAATAAGAGACTCAAACCACTCCAGAATCTCCAGAAACATAGAAGCATATGCTACTTACTTTCAGATGTTTGACCACCATGCACAGCACATGTGAATCACAGTCAATTCCCAGTCACGGCTTTCAGGCACATCTGTCTAAACTCAGTCTATGCAATCAAAATCTTGGCACCGTGGTGCGTAGTCTCCTGCTACTCAGCCTAATGAGAACATTTACACCTTGTCAGTGTGTGGATGTGTTCAATTTTACAGCTTTCTACACATTAGACAGTTAGACTGAACCAAGACATGAAATATTAGTTGTTAAAGTACTTCACCTTCAATTAAACATGCTGCAAGGTGCAAGTGGGATTAAAACATGTTAAAGGGAACAAATGGACCAGTGCAAGTTGGGTGTAAAGAAGTGGCTACTCTAAATAGTAATAAAGATAAAAACGCAAACTGTGGCATAACTGTAAAATCTGCAACAATCACATTTGTGACTAAAACACATGTAGCACAAGCTGCATTTATTCTAACAAGCCTTTTTAGCTCAAAGTTTGATGTTGCCCTACAATAGATGAAAAACAGTTTAAAATGTTTGTTAAAAAACAGCAGGATGGAGCTGCTTGGAAAGATGCAGGTCTACATACTGAGACAGCATGGGATGTTATGTTCCTCATACTGGGTTTTCACATGTCTCTATTCTGCACGCTGAATAATGGTATGGACAAGGTGTTAGGGAAAAACATTACCATCAAACTTTGATTCCTGCTATGATGACTGGGCATGAAAGCACACAAGACTGAGTTTATCATCACAGGCATAATGGGTGTAAAGCAAGTAAAGCGTTCTTTTTTTTTTAATCCCTAATTTGGATACAACAAAAAAAAAGCTTTATGATGTGTACTTCCATATTTCCTATCAATATTGTGATTA
>JBAMIG010000019.1:13906460-13948576 GCA_037177335.1 Kiunga ballochi
TGTGGGAGGAAGCCGGAGTACCCGGAGAGAACCCACGCTAACACGGGGAGAACATGCAAACTCTACACAGAAAGGTTCCCGGCCGGAGTCCTGCCCACACCAAGGCTCAAACCGGCAACCTTCTTGCTGTGAGGCCTCTGTGCTAACTGTGCAGCCCTGAGAACAACTATAATTTTAAGTAAATTTACTTTGTCAATCTGACTCATGATGAAAGGCTAAACATACTAATTTCAAAGTTGGAGTAGTTTATGCCCTCAAATGTATGGATTTAAGAAAGGTATAAGCAGTATGTTGATGACAAATTGTGCTGTTAAAATAAAAGTAAACACTGAAATGGAATATTTGGTTTACTGGAAACGGTGTCAAAAAAGCAAAAATATATCAATAAAATCTATGGTTGGATCTGCACATTGTGAAATTATGTTTTAGCAACATTTGAGAGAATGACATCGCGTCATCAATCTTATGATGTCATGCAAGAGCAAAATGAAAGGTGCCATTTTTCTCCTCATACTTTTGGAAAGTGTGAGAGTTTGAAATGGATTTGTGTTAGTCAATATAAAGACACATTTGCAAGGTTTTGTGAGCTAAACAATTTTTTGATATATTGTACATCAACTGTGCACGGGAGAAATGGAAGAAACATCTTTGAAAGCATTACAGTCAGCAAATCACATTCCAGCTATGCCCCTGACATCTATGGACCCAGACACTAGCTCTTTCTGAGGCATGCACGACTCTGATCGTCAATTTTTACCTCTCTTTCCACCCACCTCCTCTTGGTGCTTTCAGATCCTACTGTAAGAATGAGAAGACAAGAGAGGGGGTTTCTAGGCAACCAGTCTGGTTGTGCTCTCACCCTCACTGAAGAGTTATTTGAAGGTCAGGATTCAAAAGGTAAAAAAGCAACTACTGCTCCAATAAATTAACTGAACATGTGTGTGTGAATGTGTGTGTGTGAGTTTGGTGGCACTCAAGCAAGAAGGCAATTATAGCACAAATTATAAAAGGTTACATACTGTGAGTGGTGAGTCCCCTTTGGGTCTCACTGACCACTGAACATCATTATTGTTCTCTCCTTCATTTCATGTCTTTTTCTCTCTCATTTCACATTCACAATTTGAGATTTCCAGTTGTGAGCGCTTCACTTGCACAACATTCATTTGCCTCCACAAGCTTTATGTGCCTCTGACCTTTACATCCTTCATTTTGTAGCTTGTGGATTTGCTGATTTAAAGATTGACCCATACATTACTGTTTTTTTTTATGGTTTTGTTCCCAGCCCGACTACTCAGAAGTGCAGCTCTGCCCCTCTATCCAACTAAAACTCTTGGATTTAGCCTGTAACCTGGCAGAGGCTGTCTCAACAAACCTCCATCTCCCCTCTCTGCTTCATTGGCTGATACAGGTTGAGCCTCAGAGAGAAAAAGTAAAACACAAATCTTTGGGGCCGGTTTAACATTTGGAGAGGATTTCAATGTGCATCTCCTCAATTTCTTTTCCAGTTTATAGTATCTAATAGTAAGTGACAGACATATTTAAGGCATCACAAAGAAAAGCACCAATCATTTCTCTGCAGGAAGGGGCAAAATCAGAAAGTTGTGTGTGCTTAAACTCCTGTTTAGGTGATTACAGTCACCTACTTTGGAGCAAAAGTTCTCAGTGCAAAAACACAAGCAAACAAAAACACATGCATTTCTCATGCATATGAACCTAAGTCACTTGAAGCACCAGCAATTCTAATGTCATTAGAAGAACAGATATGAATATCTTTGTCGATCCAAAATAATCACATCTGCAGCCTCAGTTTACAGCACCACTCATTTGAATATATTATTTCAATTTGCTGGAACATCCTTAGCATTCTGGGAGAAATCATACTGCCAAGTATTGGTCAGTGCAATCAATGACCTCACACAGAGACATCAAACACAAATTTGTCACTCCCATCACACAAACACACCAACATGGTGAACTACAAATCACTGAGACATATTGTAAATCTGTCACGCGTGACAAACACAGCATCTCTCTGACCCTGAACTCCATCTGTCATGTGTATGTATCTGATTTGTGTTGCCGATGTATATGTGTGAGGTTTGTACATGTACTTGTACAGGTGTGTGTGCGTGTGTTTGCGAAAGGAATGTGTCGGAGTAAGTGCCAAAGATGGATCATTTATCAAGAAATGAGGCAGAGCAGCTCGACAGAAGTTACACACTAAACAGGGACATGACAAAGTGTAACAGCATGAATAGACAATTTTGTGCTCCGCTATTATTTGATAAAGTGTGAGGTGCAAATATGTGTTTTAAGTGAGTGAAAGACAAAGAATGCGACACCTATAAAGAGGAGATCATGCTCTAGTTTGTTGTTTAAGTTAAAATCCCCAGTTGTGAAGCTCTGCCTATTTATTGTTTGTTTAAAAGATGACCCATGGCTACACTTCACACAGCTAGAACACAAATACTGCATTCATCGAGACACACAAACACACACAAGCATCATGCCAAAAAGTTCAAATTAATTCTGGTAAAAGCTAAATTTGAACACAAGGTGCTTTTATACATGATTTATCTTAAAGCCGATGTTGGTATTGATACAAACATTGTTACAGCCCTCCATTCAGAGCTGACGAGTTGCTTCCTGGATGCAGAGCTGTCTGTCCGTCTCAAGCGCCGCCCAGTGCCTGCGATTGGACACAGTTACTTCCTCCTGCCTGTGATTGATTGAACCTGGCTTTATTTTGAATTCTTTGTTTTATGTTGTAATGTTGCCACCACTTCTCCCCCTGGACAAACTTCCTATGGGGGGCTTAGCTTTGGTTTATTAATGCAGATCTTTCAAGTTACCGGAGCTGCTATTTTCTTTAGGAGTTGATGTTTACTTATTCACCATATCATTCTTTTTATTTTTTTTCTTTTCGGTTGCTGCTGCACCATCTCACTCCCCCTTCATGCTTTTGCTTGCAAACTCTTTGCAGACACTCCAGTCTCGTTTAAACTGCAATGCTAATCCATGTTTGGATTTGAGGCTAACAGGATTTTTGCTGAAGCTAACATCCATGACCTAATATGTCATGCAGGGATCCTGGAAGTAAAGTCGTTAATTTTGAGCCCTGGACTCTGCTGATACAAGTCAAAATGTGAATCCTCTTGCACAAATTCCATGGTTAGAAAATGAGACTGCACTGTCACTAACTCTGTAGTTTAGGCAGCAAATAGTGAAATATGGAGTTAATTTGCCCTTTGAATACAATTCCTAAACTGACTTTATAGAAAACTATAGAGAAAGTGCAACCAGCTCTCTTAGAACAGAACATTTTAAGATGGCTATTTAAAACCATTTGAACTGGATTAACTTTATTATGACAATAAAATAAAAAAAATAATACACATAAATAAAAGATTTACACCCCACCGGTTAACAAGGAATCCGTGCTGGGCATGGTTGCTGTAAAATGTTAGTGTCTTTCATGTCAGATTATTGGAGTGTTGTGCCATTCAGTCAACTGTAATGCTATCCATTGGAAATGATTAAAGGAGTGTGACGCGCATGAGGAAATGATTAAAGGAGTGTGACGCGCATGAGGCTCAAATGGACCACATGGGGAATCTGCTCCAAGTAGTGGTGGGTGATGAGAAGGTGAATAGGAAGAGCAGCAGAGTCTTTAGAATGAGGTCTCACTGATTCCATTGGGAAACCTGCTCTGCAGTGGCTGCAGCAACAATCAGACATGTTTTAAACACAAGCAAGGAAGTAAGTGGGTTTAGAGCGAGACTAACATCCTATTAAATATTTTATATAAACATTTCTAAAGTGCATCTTTCACATGAACTGAAATGGTTTTAAGAACAACATTTCTGCCTTGTTTAAAAAAAACTATCATTAAAGACTGATGAGGACAGATTATCATCCCAAGAAAATGATACCAGAAAAAAAGACACTTGCTGAACTAAATTAAGTAGAAATGCTCAAAATCTCTTTTGATGATTTAAAAAAATGTTTCCTCATTAAAGGATTTCAAAATAAGAGCTGAGGGGATTGATCATTAATAATTGTCTGTAAAAAAAAAAGAATAAATGGGTGAGATGCTTCTGCATAGGAGAACTCCAGAAATGAGTGAATGAAACTGAAATTACGGATCAGTGATTTTCAAAGGTTAGATTTTCTGCAGGGCTGCTGTGTTATATTAAACAAAAATATCTGTGTGCTCCTGCTAAAGTGGCCATATATTGCTTCTGGTTTTGTAATGGAAAAACAAACTCCAAAGCAAATGACTTATTTTGTCATCGATGTGAAAACCACCACTGAAAGCCAAGGACACATCCCTGAATGTGTACTTCAACTTTATAATTATGTCTTTAATGTTTTAGTGAATTTAAGGGCAAAAAAGCGAGCAAGTAAACAGCACCAATCTCTGCTTCTTTTTTTTTTTTACTCAAGTTGTAAACATTTATGGGAATTAGCTCTCTGAAAAGTAAAAAATAAAGGAATACTTATTCAAACAAGCAACAATAAAATATGTGTTTCAGCAAGGTTTATATGCACATGTATTATTCACAAATAGAAGTGACTTCTCACGAGTCATGCAAATATGAAACATCATAATGGTGGACAGCCTTTGGCTTGTTCACTTGTTTTGTTTGTTTGCTTGTCTGGGCCATTCTTTACAAGCTCCACCTTTAAATACTGTGTTCAGCAGTTTCGTCTTTCCAGCTGAACCACATAATGGGCTGAATAACCATTAGCACTGATGCTGAATATGTGAATTAGTGAGGGCGTATGCATGTCTGTGCAGACTGAAAGAAAAAGTAGCACAAATACAAACAAAAACCCAAACAACACAAACACACACAGCCTACAGAGACTAACAGTTATTGATCTTGTTGCCTCTGTAACCACAGCTGCTGCTCAGTTGTAATGGTGCCCAGCAGAACTCCATTATTCTTTTGTTTCCATGTAGTCATGACTGACCTCAAGGCAAAGGTACACACACACACACACACACACACACACACACACACACGCACACACACACACACACACAGTCAATAAAAGTACAATAGTCAAAGTCCATGCGCAGAACTGTCTGTCACACCATTTTGCTTATATTCGCCGACTCATCCCAGACAGTTCACATGATGTAATAGAGAATCTGACAAATCAGAGAAAGTAGCCTTCTGTTTGTGGTATAGGCTGTGAATAGTAGTCAGCACTTGCAAATTCATTCTCAGTAAGCTGTGATGGATTGTATGTTCCATCACCTTTCTATCATAGCAGCGTTGAAGCCCTTTCTTTTAACTGCTGCTTCCCTAAAACACTCCATAAGGAACTAGCTGTTTAGGAAATGCATCAACGATCATTCCACCAATGCAAATGCCCTCAATCTATGTCCTTCTGATTAGTTCCAATGCACTTACTGGCTGATATAACTAGCTTCTTAATAATTTCCCCGGTCAGCACTCCTAATATTTTGGCGGATTGGAATACATTATGAAGACACATCACACATGCATCACACTGGTAAGTCTCCAATACGTTGCAAATATATTAACCTTCAGTTTTATGAGGAGGAGACATTTATTTATATATTTAAAACTGCAAAAAATGAACAAGATATATTTAATTAAATATTAGGTCATAAGTATTCTGACCTAGTATATCTAGTAGCATCAAATATGTTAGTATTACCTTTAAATCTCACATTAAAATGAGTAATTACAAAAACATTTTGACAGATAATAGTAACGTCAACAAAGATGGAGCAGTGAAAACTGGCACTCACCAAAAGGCAAATCATCAATAAGGCCAATCAGTATGGCTTGTAGACATACACTAAAATGTTTAGCAGCCTATCTACAAAAATCCAGTTTTTTTTTTTATATCTTCATTAAAGTATATCCATATAGAATCAGCTTCCCCATCTGCTTTAAATGAAAACGAAAACCCCTCATCTTACTGCAGTTCAAGGCCATCTTGCTAAATATGGCAAGGACTTTTCTAATTATGCTGTTTCACAAAACCTAATATAATTACTAGAAGTGTTGCCTCTACCTAATTAGATATCAGGCAAGTTCTTCTCAGCTTGTTAGTTTCTTTGCTCCTTCGTGGTACAGTCTCTGTAGAGGAAGTAACAATAGGAGTCCTCTGAGAGGCTTTTAAATATGATTTTATATCATTTTCTATGTGAACTGTCAAAAAATTCCTGCTTTATGATAATATATATAATTTAATTCAATTTAATTCTGTGTGAGAACAATGGAGCAAATGACCTGTACAGGGTGCAAATTGTGTAACATCCATCGCTTACCTTCTTATAGAGCGAACGCAGGTCTCTGTACTGCCACATACTGCTAAGGACCTGCGATGCTGCCTTTACCACTTTTGCTGAGTGTCTGGATAGACATGGAAAAAAAAGATGGAGAGTTATTTTTCCTGAACTCCATTTATTTTCATGTTGCTGTGTTACTCTGCCTCCTGTCCTTACCAGCTGCACAAGATATGTGTAGGCCAATGAAACTCGTAATGGCTTTAAGAGTAAGACGGTCATCACTCTTGTCAGAAGAGAATAATTTTTGTTGAGCAAAAGCAGTGTTTCAGATGAGTTTGAAATGACCCACTCTGCCATGTTAATGGTTCCCTCTCTACTACTCAGATGAAAAATGATTCTGGTAGGAGTCACTTTATGAGCTTTGCCCTTCTAACATCTACAACTAAAGCAGAAGGGGATGCTCCAGAGCATAAAATCCTTCTTAAAATCTTGTTTGAAAGTAAAGTTGACAATTTGAATTCCTGAAAGTTTTTTTTAAAAGTACAGCGATGGTGAATTTGCACTGCTATCACAACAAGATAAGCAAATGTTTCCTGATTGCTTCATACAACTCAAATTAGTCCTTGTCGGGCATGTTCTTTAACTGCACAGCTATGTCGGAGACTTAATCGAACCGAGTAATTAATGTTATTAATTTAATGTTGTTTATTTCACTGTATTTTTTTTTCCTTCTGTAACCAGTTAAAATGACTGTCTTTGCCGGCAGCGCACATTTCAGTCAGAGTGTAAAGCACAGATTCTTGTGAAAAAAAGCTAATTTCATCAGCTGCCAAATAATGCTGTTTGTGTTGTTCTGGGAGGGGTATTACTCAAAAGGTATCCTTATCTTAAACAGCCGTAATCCATTGTATAGCCGTGTATCATTTTTCTCAAATTGGTCCCTGTGGGCCCTTATCCTGCTGTTTCCCTGCTCCCACACACCTGATTGAAACCGATAGATAGCTGTTGGATCCATTTGTTTTGAATCAGGTGTGTTGGAGCAGGAGCATAAAATATCAACAGGATAGCAGCACCACGGCTGGAGTGTTTTTCCAAAGAAAACGAATATGTGTGGGAGTTTTGGCTGATAATGACAATTTCTATAAAATTTGCATTTATGACAGTTTCTTCTAGCACTTCATCTCACTCTGTAATGGTGCCCTTGAGCACACTTCCCTAAATAGGCCGAGTCTGGCTTCATAACAATAAATCAATATCTGACCTCCGTGTGGTGACATTCTGATGTCATGGCAACCCCTGACCTGCTGGTTGCCATGGCAGCCGGGGAGAACACCCTGGTCAGTCTTCCATGGTGGCAAGAATTCTATTTTGTCTGTGTCTTCCTTGTTGTTCCCTGGTTGTCTTTTGCAGATGAATGGTCACCAGGAACACAGAAGCAGTTATAGATGATGGATGTGAGGCTGTGTTAAGGCATGGTTCACTACTGACCATGTGGAGTGAGGTGAATGATGGTTGGAAAGCCAACATGGAATAAAGAAACTAAAATATTTTTAGCTGTGTGCCCGAATTTAGGATTGTGTGTTTCTCATGATGAAAAGATGCAGTTTCTTTCAGTGATGCTAATGTCTAATGATACAAATACACCTATTTTACACACCCATTTTACACTTTATCCTCTATTTGCATTTAAACTTAAGTATATTGCTAAACACTGGATTACAATATCTATTTGGCACCAGAATTCAACCTAAGTTTGCTTAGACGTCTTCAAAAGTAAAGAAAAAAAACCCACACATTTCATGGTTAATATTTCTTGCATCAATAATCTTTGCAGGAATGGGTTGCATAAGTTGCAAAAGCAGCATTAAAAATTTCATCATCCAAATCTTAAAATTTGGTAAATCGGGTTCCCTTTCTCATTTGAATTCTTTTTACATAACTTTATATGTATATATCTACTCACTTGTCTCCTTTGCTGCGGGCGATGCCGATTAGCTTTTCGATGCCCCCAGCATCACGTAGAGCTTTCGCATTCTCCATATTCTTGGTGATTACTTCATGCAGCGCACAGCTGATGGCAGTTACTGTATCATCCGACATGGCCTTGCTGGGGGGGCCTGCTGTGCCAGAAGTTGCAGTACTAGTAGTATTATTGTTGCTGCTGGTACAACTGCCTGGTAGTCGGTGGATCAAATCTCTCATGGCATATTTACCTACATTTGGAGAGAGAAGAAAGAAAAGGATTAAAAATAAAACCAAACATGTTCATGTGATTTAACTACATAAATCTTGGAGAGGTTCATGTAATTACTAATATAACATTTAAAGAGATGGTTAGAGGTATTCTTAGTGAGTATGGTTGCAAACAACAGGCAGAAGATAAAAGTCACAGAGTACTAAATGCATGGATGGTATGTAAAGATGGTATGTTTGTATGGATCGACTGCAAATCTTCCCCTGAAAATCTTATATTCATGGTGATTATATATATTTCAGAAAAGTTTGACATTTCCAAGTATTATTTAAAAAAAGAAAGATGATAAACTGTAAAGGAAGGGAATTTGCAGAGGTCTAGAAAATGAATGATTATGAACAATTTTAAACATGAAAAGCCAATAATCTTGCAGCCGATAGGGGGGATAATACCATAAGTTTAGAGGAGCAATGTGTTGCAAAAAAGGCTGAGGACAAAAACACCTGATGTATGTACACTTGTTATAAACAATATGATGTGGTTAGATTAACAGGTTAAACTCCCCCAAATAGTAATCTTCTTAGTGAACATACGGCTGCTTTGCTGACAGTTTGTTATTACATATGTGTACAGAGAAAAAAAAAATTCCACATTGTCACACCAAAATCTTCAAATTAGCAAGCAAATATGAACAAACGCAACAAGTGACTGTTATTTACTGAGGTACCTGAGTCCTCTACAAGCTACTCTGAGGAGATTCCCATCAGAATCAGGGGGTTACAACTCAATTTATCAGATAACAGATCAGTGCTAAGGTGAGCTGAGATGAATCAAACATGAGCCGCTGTAGAAGGATAAGAAATGCCTTGACCCTCATAAGACATGCCAATTACACTTATGTCTAGCAACTCTGTGACAAAACCCACAACTCCCTTTTCAGGTACAGAACAATCGATTTCAACAAAAGGTGAATGCTGAATGATGAACTATATCTGTGTGTGGAATCATTACAAGCACAGGAAAAGTTGCACTTCAAGCAGTTCCACAAGAACAAATCATCCTTCCTGCAACAGGTGTTTATGGAAGTGACAAAGAATCGTATGCAAAATAGTGCAGCTGCAATTTTATGTACATGCAACAAGTAAAGGCTCCTCAGTACGGGTCATTATTCTCTCTAAATAAAATAAAAAAAACTTTGAGGAGAATAAGATGAAAAAAACGACCTTTAGCTGTGTTGGATCATCTTCAAGCAGACTATTACATCACATTCAGAAGCAGAATAAAATGAAAAACCAACATTTTAGAGTGAAATGCTTTGGATTGCTCTAAATGTTGTTTGTTTCTTTCATTAGTTGTTAAATAATACCTCCTCACAACTCTCTCTTAACACAGTACAAAATGACTACTTGTTTATTTATTTGAACTGTCACTTTGCATAAGACAACCAGTCTCCCGCAGCTCATGGTGCTTATTTGACATGATCAAATCTTGAAGAAAGTACAAGTTACAACAAAAGCAGATTTGCAGCAAAGATTTGTTACTTTGCAAGTAGAATTCAGAACATCCTTCTGCTTTCCCCTCATTTACAGTTCAAAACAAAAGAAAAACTTTATTATAGCTACTATATTATACTAACTTATAATAGGCTATCCATTTTTGTCATTTAAAAATTATTACCATTTGGAAGTAAATCACCAACACATGGACAACTTTAAGAAGTCTGTGCGTAAACACTTGACTGTAATTTCATACAACAATTTCAAATGCGTATGAATCAACCAGCAAATGGGGGCAATTTAGACATGTTAATATGGTAAACATAAATTACTTTAAATGTAAGTGCCTGTACCACTTTTGACAGCATGTTGGAATTTACCTTTAACATAGATGAGTTGCAGGAAATGTCATCAGCAGCAGTATCTAAGGAAACCTGAATTCCTTGGAGTCAGCTTAAGCAACAGGTTGAATTTCTATTATTCTTTCATAGAAATAATCACCACTTTATCCATAACTTGCTGGCTGAATTCCATCAGCATGCAAGACAGAGATTACCTGGAGGAAAAGCCAGAGTCTGCTCGAAGATCATGGGACAGCCGACAAGCACTCTCGCCCATAAACAACAAAGTCTCAGGTTTAAACTCACAATCAGAACTTACACTCTCCATTCATCATTTAAGTAGCTCCCTTCAAGACGCCACTTGCTCTGTCCTGCTTGCAGAACACAGAAGGAAAGCCACCTTTGTTTTCATGGCTGTTCACCTTTTCTACTTATCCTAGGACCCTCACAATCCCCAATGTATGTATTGTTTTTCATAAAGATAGATAAAAATGAAGTGCACTGTTGAACATATTTATAACCAGTATTTTATGTATCTGCCTGCCTCAGATTTCATGTTATAAGGAACTCACAGTTCTTCACGTGTGTTTTTTAAAATATAAGTGCATATATGTATGTATTTGTATGTAATATATGTATATGTGTGTATATACATTTCTGTATACATTATCTATATATGAACTTCCATTGTTTGCCGCACTAGCACCTACATACTGGCATTCTGTACTGCTGCCATGACTTTTTTCAAATTGCCTTTTGAGGACATAATAAAGTTTTTATTGTAATTTGAATTTGAAATTAAGTTGAAAAGAAACAGAAAGCTTGTAAAGAACTAGGAACTGTGACCTGGTTTGGTTTATTAACATGCAGAAGTTTAATCCGAATACAATAATTCAGTACAAAGAAGACTTATGTAACTTTAATGGGGCATGGTGGTGCAAAACTCG
Source organism: Kiunga ballochi (assembly GCA_037177335.1). Classification (NCBI taxonomy): domain Eukaryota; kingdom Metazoa; phylum Chordata; class Actinopteri; order Atheriniformes; family Pseudomugilidae; genus Kiunga; species Kiunga ballochi. The sequence goes on from JBAMIG010000019.1 coordinate 13,917,713, forward strand.
CTGGTCTGAGAATTTCAGAACTTGCTGATAAACAGGTATCTACTGGAAACACTGGGGTTTCATGCAACCTAGTGTTTCTACTGGATGGTCTACAAACAGAAAATATTGAAAGAGCTGCAGCGGTTTAGTCCAAAACTATAGATTATTATTGCCGACCATGTCTATTCCTTTATGAACACAATGTACCATCTTCAGATTGATGTAGGACAATGCACGAATCAGACACTGCACCACCATCTCCAGTTTGTTTCTGTAACATGAAAATGAGTTCACTACATTCCCATGACCTCCTCAGTGACCAAAACTGAATCCAATATAGAGGAGTTTAAGGAGTGTGACGGAGAAGAAATGAGATTCCCATCATTGATATGCTGTCGACAAACTGTTTGATGTCATCATGTCAATATGGAGCAAAACATCTAAAGGTGTGTTCCCAACAACGAGTTGAATCTCTGTCATCAAAAAGGAAGACAGTTGTGAAAGCAAAGTTGTGTCCAACTAGATTTCCATAGTACCAAAAGCAACTGACAGTATATCTTTATGTCATATACTCCCAAAGACATATGCTAATGCTTCAAATACACACACACTTCAATACACACACATTCAACATCCATCCATAAAAACGGAGTTAATTGGACAAGTGTTATCAGAGGGTGGCAGAATGAATAGAGGTTAAGCAGCCATTGTCGTTTGGCAGGGAAGACAAAGTTAAGCTGAATCCTAAGAGGAAGCCTCATTATTTGACTGACTTGAATGAAGTGACTAATTTCCTGACTGATTTGTTGGCTGAAGGCTAACTCATTTACTTGCTTTCTTTAAAGATCTAACCAATTTCTGAGTGAGTGACTGAATTATTTACCGATTGAGAGCGCAAATGATTTACTGACTTGTTAATTTACCGACAGGCTGACAGATCATTTTCTCAGAGTATGACTGACTCACTGACAAAGTACAGGAATAATTTATCAGCCAACCCACTGCAGGTAAGTAACAGCAATAACAGATATACAGAGACGTCTTGAGAAATTATTAGAGCCATAAATATTTTCTGCTTATCGACAGAAGTCTCTGACAAGTTGCCGTCAGCGTATCTGATAAATATGCTTGCACAAATGTGTGGGTACATCTCTATGTCCAGGTATATCTTTCTCAGCCACGGTAACATCTTTTCATTTATGCAACTGGGGGCGAGTCTGGGAAAGAGAGAATGATATGAAGACATGAGGGAAGATTCAGCACCATAGTCACCCATGAGAAAAAAAGAAGATTGATGGGAAACGGGAAAGAAAGCATTTAGCTTGCACAGACATTAGCTAAATGCTTTCCCAGTCGCAAAATCAAAAGAAGCAACCCTCGACCCCCAACCAATCCCTTTAATAACAATCTTGTTAGCGGTAGACATTGTCTCCTGAAAGTTTTTCACACTTGTACTTCACCTTAATGATCCACACACATATAAGCATGCATGCACACACACACACCTCACCTCAATGGGGATGTTGCTCATTATTTGCTTCTGTGTTTGTTTGCTTCAGTTTCCAGGATAAACTTCACAACTTATTTGCTCTGATGTGAAACGCATTTTAGATTTTATTTGAACCCAGTTTCGATGTGTTGTTAGCTTTTCACAGTATTTCTGATAACAATGAGCAAATATCCAAACTGATATGGAAACAAAAAGCACAGACCATGTAAAGTAAACAAAACCTGATCTTCCCAATGAGACATCTACAGCCTGCAATCATCTCACTGATCAATGACAGATTGTTGTTAACCAGAGTGAGATGCTGCTCGGTCCTTAATGTGAGTGCAAAGCTTCATTATCCTGCTGGAAATAATATGTCCTGAAATGCTGGTACGACTAAATACAGCCTCTCTCTCTCAGAGGTATTAGTTATTTATTTGTAAATGACTAATATAGATGTGTTTGGATGAGTATAAGTAAAAACAAAAGCCAGCAACTGCTTGTAACATTTATTCCTGCAGCTAGACAGCTATTAAAAGTAGCTTCACATACAGGAAAGAAATCAAAAAGCTGGAAAGTGAATTAGAATGGATTCATATGAGTGGAATGTGCCTCATTTTGCTATAAAGTCCTACTGTGACAAAAGACCACTACATACAAGAGTTCAACACCCCTTTCTCTTCTTACAACTACTTTCTCTGTCCCTGAAATGTGAACTACACCTGGTGCATGTCCTGGAGGTGAGAAACAAGCCAAGTACTGATCACTGCAGAGCCTAATAAACCCATATTACACAACTCCTCCAATATAGCTATCCTCACCTGTGGGGAAGAGCCGGTTAATGTATTCCTGTGCTGCATTCCCTCATGTCTCACAAACTCTTGCTGAGCAGGCTGTGCTTCATCACGGCCATAATGGCTGATTTGATTTAAAGAGATGCAATTACCCTCAACAATGGAGTGATTTGATTGTTTACTGATGGAGAATGGAGAGTGTTATTGAAGCAAAATTGGAGGTAATTGTCTCAGAGATATGGGGAAAGATGAAACAGCTTGATTGGCTATGGCGTCTGACTGTCTGAGAATAAAAAAGGGTTAATGTGCAGTTATCATTAATCACATGGTATCCCTGAGGTGGGCTGCTATATGCATCAAAATATAAAAATTCCCTTATTCTAAAGGTTTTTGTTCAGTCATATTCTGGGCTCAATCAAATCACAGAAATGTGAAAACCTGAATAAAAAAACATTTATTCATTAGATTCTTTGTTCAAAATAAAACTGACCATATTTACAGTTATATTAAGATATAGTTTTCACTTTTTTTATCCGTTCACTTTGATTATGATGTGTCCATTTGAAGCCAAAATAATTTAAATTTGAAAGTTGGTATAATTTATATTTTTGTGAGCAAACCAAATGTCTCAGCCTTGTTTGATCTGAATCAGTTCCTCCTCGGGGGATCCGATCTGCAGATCATCCCATTACTGACAGGTGGCGCCAGATTCAAAGCAACAGGGTGTCCGACCCTCACTTCAAGCATGAAAGTGATGTGTGTGACATCCTCTGATGTCGGTCCATGAGATTTCTATCTAAATAGGACTTCGCACTGACACACAAGACCCAAATATATTTTAAAATGTTGTGTAATTCATGAAAGGAAAAAAGGTGCTAAAGGTGTTAATTTCCTATGTTTTCATAATGGGATTATTTACTGTAACCAGAGTCCATGCAAAACAGCTTCATCAAGTCAAAAATATGTATTAATAACTTCAAAAGCCAGTTTGACTCCCTACTGCGATGCAGAAGTGATTCCCTTTGGTTTTCAAATAAATAAATAAGATGGAGAGGAGACATGAAACACAGCAGGTCTAAAGAGGTCAGAACCAGAAGAAAATTGGAAAGCGGCATACCATTGGTTCCCTGTTAGAAAATATTCTGCCTTGCTGAGTTTTTTTTTTCCACACTGGTTATATCCTACACTCTGTCTTTGATGTCTGCAGGTGATGGTTTCACAGCAGAAACTGTGTGGCAGAAAAGGAACAAAGGGGGGAAAAGAAGGGGTGTTTGTTCACTTGTGAAGAACCTGTGGCGTCATTAAAAGCATTCTCAAAGAGCATCACCGCTTGGGAAGATGTAGCCTATAAATGCACATATCTAAGTAGACACTGGCAGCAACAGAAAAAGAATACACTTTTATGGTGCAGCAAAAGGTTTTGGTGTAAAGGTGCGCAGGAAAGTTCAGCTGGCTCGAAAAAAAAATCACAAATGCCAAACAATAAAAATCCCATTTAAAAGCATTGATCAAAACTGTGTCTGTGCACCTTCAAAGCTCCCTGAACACGAGTCAAATGCTGAAAAAAAAGTCATAATCGCACGACAGCACTTTCTGTCCCTTTCTCCATTTCCCTTCACTGTTCTCTATTCTTATTTTTCTGCCTATCGTGCTCCCTGTCTGGCATGAAGGCACAGAGGATGAGGGATGCCAGGGAGAACAAAGTGTGCTGATAAAAGACATGCCAAACCCACACGCACACAAAACAATTTCTCCCGAAGGGGACAGAGACATTTCATAAAGTGCTGCTGCAAAAGGGGCAGAGAAGTGACTGTCAACTTTGTGCAAGTGGTGGATGTGGACACACTGTCTTTCAGTCCACTCGCTAAGTTTTTTATGCCTCTTTTGACTGAAGCGATGGCAAAACATGTAGAAACTGCCATGAGTAGGAACAACACAAAACACACCTTGTTTGGATGTCTAAAAATATTTGCACACAAAGTGGGAAGCTGCTTGCAAAGTAGATCTTTGATAAGTTTAGTCAAGTCTGAGCAGATGGATGAGTTTTCTTCACCTTTTTCTGAGCTACGCAATATCGTATCTGACCTCGAACAAAAACACATTCTGACGAACAATCACACACTTAATCATGCAATTAGTGACATCCCTGTGGTGCACTGCTTTGGTTTCCACAGTAACACTCCTCTGCACTGATGTCATCAACACGAGACACAAAGAATGAGAGACTGCAACGGGGGGAAGGTGAGCCGCTATGAGCTCATGTCTGAGAGAACACAGGAGGGAGACGGAAATGGAGGGAGGTGTGGGTGTGGGACAGACAAATGAGAGGAGATTTGGGACGGAAGAGAAAGAAGGGAAGCAGACTGAGGTGGAGAGAAAGCTCTAATATTCACGTAAAAGGCAGGAAGATGTGCTTGATTACATTATAGTGAAGCTGAGTGAAGGAGGACAGAGGATAAAGCCAATAAGGTGCAGAACAAAGAACAATGAGCATGTTTTGTTGTGAGGGTTAGATTTTCAGTCTATGCTTTTACTGATGAGCTGCTTTGACATTTAAATTTCTGCAAGTCTTATTTATTAATCATTTCAGGTATGACAAGCTTTGATTCTGTTTCAGCAATCAGTCAGGTGTAACAAATCCCCTGCAAACTTTTTCTCTAAGCAATCAGAAAAATGAGTAATGAGTACTCTGAAGGTGCTTTTTTATGTGATTCAAACAGATGTGAGGGGCTTCATCACTTCTCACAAAAGAGTCCACACTGATTAAAACAGGATGTGCAGTGACATAAGCACACCGCTTGATTTGCATGAAAGAAAGATGGTTTCAAGACACTTTTAGGTTGAAACCTTGGGTGGATCTTCAAGGTTAACTAATGTAGCATCGTTTATGAGCAAATCTGGTATCCAAGAGTCGAAAAATTCAGAGTTATTAATTTTTTTTTGTGCTTCCTTCTGCAAATTCTTTTCAGCACATCTATTCACCGTGATGTTTTAAGTTTTACTCGAAACCTTTCACATCCAATTTTCTACTGTCATAAGTCACAAACTATATTGTAAGTTGCATAATAGGACAATATATTAAAAATTCCTGTTTGGAGTTAAATTGAATTAACCCTGTTGCACACACCGAACACACACATAATTGTGGGACCCAATTAGATTTAGCAGTTGGAGCAAGTCATGTACAAAAACACATTACCTCATTAAATGGCTTAAATGAATAAAAAATCATTTTTGCATTAATCACATTTTCATTTAACACTAACCTTAGTTTGGATTTCATTGCAAGCACAGCGTGCAGAAGTAAATGGCTGCTTCATTAACAAAACAAGAGCTGAAAAAAAATCTAAAACAACACATTCAGTGTCTTTTGGCATTCAAATGCTTTTCCCAATTCATGTGTGTCAAATTACCATCTGTAAGTAAATGGGGAAGAATTGCACTGACAGACAGTGTAGATCTGAATGGGACTCATTTATTGCTACATAGCCATGGAGTATATTATGCAAATCAAAATTGTGAAGGAGGTGAAATCAGGAGAGAGACAAAGCATTGACAGATGAGAAGAATGATTCTCAGAGACATCAATATGACACTAAATCATGTCCCGGAGACTGATATGTAAGCATATGAATGCAGTTAGCCATCAACCTACTCCCAATCTTTTCATCTTTCTATGTTTTGTGTTTAGTTCCCTTAGCCTGACTTAGTCTTCTTTTCCCTTTTTCTCTTGTCTTTTTCCTCTCCTTGCACAATTCCTTGTTTGCCTCGCAGTGATTCAATCACACCAGGCTTTCCACAAGATTTGACACAAAGGTTGTTATGTACAAAAGACGATCCCACTGCAATCTGCCAGGTTCTCATTTGCAGTACAATTCTTCCATAATAGGGATGCAAACCTTAAGTTTTAATAGATAAAAGGTTTGCTTTTTAATTGTTCTAGCAGGAGATTTTCTGCAGATTAACTATGCAAAATGGTATTACAATCCGTTGAAACTGATCCTATATCACACTAGCTGCTCTGTGAAATAATTTTGCGGTTTGGGGGGTTAAACCATTATTTGCAGACGGGCATGTTGTAAAGATGAATAAATATGAGTCAGAGTCTAGAGCCATAGTGCTGAATAAAGTTTATGAAGACGGGCCAAATGGGGATAATCTCTAAGGAGTGCTTGGCTTCTGCCTCTTCTGTCGACACACATCAGCCCACACCTTGCCAGAAGCAACGGCTCAATCCTGACTGATCTCCTATCACCTTTTTCTTCCTTCTTTGTATTTTCTCTGTGCAGTTTTTAAAAAAATTCTTTCAGTATCTCAACATCTGCTGCAGTCAATTTCCACCTAAAATGCCATTTTGTCTATTATCTAAAAGCCATCTTTTCATCAGTTAGTCATTATTAAGAAGCATAAGATATTTAAACTTGTACAGGAAATTAACCTTTTCATTTAGGAGTTTACACATAAAATGTTAGTATTTCTTCTATTATGGCAAACCGGGAAGGTTTTTACATGTTAAACCTAAAAGCAGCAGCCTTCACTTTCACTGTCTCTGCAAGGTACATTTAAAGCAAATCAAGACCTCCTATTTAGTTGGACGAGTTAGTTTTTGGGCTATTGATAGAAGGAAAACAGTAAAAAAAAAAAAAAAAAAAAACATAAATGTGATAAAAGCATCTTTTGAGAAGTCCAAATATGTCTGAGGTCCCCATAGCAATAATCCCTGGGAATTTAAACGAGTGCCTTCAAAAAAAGATGAAAAAAAAATTAACATAACCATGACTAAAATGATAATTTTATTAATTTAATTTATTTCTGAGCTCTTTGCAAGCACTTAGCATTTGATATTTGGAACAGAGAAAATGTGCTCTTTTATAGTTGAAAATGTGTTTATGTGTTTAATCAATTATTTCTAACAATTCCAACTTGTGTTCTATAACACAGTGATCCTTTAGGATACAGGCTTTGACAAACAAGTTTTTTTTATATATGAGCCGTGACTCAAACAAATTATAGCCTTGCGATACAAACAAATTTAAAATACGAGCATCACCTCTGCCGCCACTGCGAAAAGATCTACAACAACGTGTGCTCCGTTTTCCCGCCCCAGCTTCCTGCATCTCACTCGGTTAGTCTCTGTGTAGCCCGCTTTGATAAGTGTAAAGTAGCTAAAAAGACAACAAAAATGAAAATATACGTAGATGTGTGAGAAAATCTCTCCTAACTCCTCCGCCTGTTTACTCCATTTTCCTCCACGCAGATCTTCCGTTAGCTCAAGTCCTCTCATCGTCAAGGTAAATAATACACTTTTTTGGGATCTGGAATGGATTGATGGGATTTCAATTAATTTAAAATGGGAATATTGCAGGAGGTACCTGTTGTTTAGGGGTGCTGTACAAGTTTTACATCATTGCAAAGATGACTAACCAGAAACCAACAGGCATTATTAATGAGGCCAAATAATGCATTGTTTACATTAATGATCTGAGAGAGGACAAAAGCAGTCTGGGGAAATCTGGTGTGTGCAGGGAGAGACTGCACAGATAAAGGTAATTATTCTGAATTGACCAGTCACTCAAACACCAAACTAGTGAAAGAAAAAAGCATCGGACAATATTTGCAGTCAATACCCCAAAAAAAGCAGCACAGTGGAAACACACACTTTCATCTATTCCTGGCTTAAAGGGTAAATGGACTTTGGTTATGTACTTCTATGATGTACTTCACACTGCATGTCACATTTACCCAATCACACACTCATACTTAAAAAGACACATTTGGGACAACATAGTCAAGGGAAGCCTGGAATCAATCCACCAACCATCTGGTTGGTAGAGGACTACTCTTCCTCCCAACTTTAGTCCCCCCTTCCACTAAAGGAAGTTGCTGCCTATTTACACCACACTCTAAAATAGTTTCTACATCTAACTTACCGTTCTAATCAATAGTTTAGACACACTTAAAAGTGTGTATGCATCTCTATTTTTGCAGCTAATACTGTATCACTGGTTAGAGATTTAGAATTTGTCTGTTGTGCTCATAGATCATGAAATTCAATGTGAGCTTATAACACAATTATGAGCAGATGTGCAGCTGCTCCATATGTCATATTCGATCGACGGTTTAATATGATGATGCCGAAGCAACTGTGGTTCATTTTCATAAACATCTCATGCCTCAACTATATTTTCTCCTCTCTTCCTCCCTTCCCCCACTCACATCTGAGGTGGAAGGGATTGAGAAGAAGCAGGAAAAAAAGATCCACGTTAAGTAAACAAGACCTGCTTTTCCTGCAAACATTTTCCAGCAGTAGATAAAGAAATAAAGGGTATCTCCACTTAAGTACAGAGTTTGCAAACTTTATTTGACTGAGCTATTGGCTAAGTGTTGGTTGCTAGGTGACCACAATGGCTGAGCAATACTAATGTTTAGGAATGATGAATTCAGATTTCAGTGAGGACCAATAAAATCTCATTCTGGTGATCCCATTCTGGAAGGTGACGGGTTTGATGTAGAGGAGTGCCCGACTTCAGCTAAAATTTTATTTAATTTTATTTTATTGATTTTTTGTAATCAGTTTTGAGCACATATGTTCACAGTTTATTTGCATGTGCTGTGATTTATTTGCATTGCTTTAATTACTGCAAGATGGTGTAGGGCACATGTGTCAAACTCCGGTCCTCGAGGGCCGGTATCCAGCAAGTTTTGGTGTTTACCTAGACTGACACACCTGATGCAAATAAAATAGATCACACTGCTTCTTGTCCATCTATGAAGTAATTTCAGTTAGCTGTGTAAGAGCATGGAGACAACAAAAACCTGCTGGATTCCTGCCCTTTAGGGACTGAGTTTGACACCCTTGTAGGGTATAGCACCGCCTCACAGCGAGGAGGTCACTTTAGCTTTGTCTTGGAGGAGGTTAAAACAGTAGCCTTTTTTGTGTGAAGTTTGGATGTTCACTTTGTGTTCAGGTGGGTTTTCTTCATGCTCTCTGGTTTCCTCACTTTGTGCAAAAACATGCATGTTAGGTTAACCTGTCATGTTAAATTTTCCTTAGGAGTGAATTGTTTGTCTGTCTGTGTTGGCCTTGTGATGGACTAATGACCTGTCCAGGTTTACCCTGCCTCTCGCTTGTTATTTAGTAATTATAGCTGAGGATAAAGAGAAGCCACGACACAAAGTCTACATAAGGTTGCTGGGTTGATGATGATTCCCGTGTTTGCCCAAATTCATGTCTTTGGTGGGATTCCCTGCTGGATATTTATATAAGCAGCTTTGACTGACTGATTTCTTTTGAGAATAACATTAACTTAGATCTGCATGAGACATCTCTGCAGTTAAATAAAAAAAACACCAGTCAGTATTAAAATTTGTTAGTGACATAGATGACTAAAAGATGCTTAAAATGTTTAGATCTGAAGGTCTGAAAATGTAACAATTAACTAATTAACTAATTATGACTATTAGCATTTGTATAATAAATAAACAATGTCATGTCATTCTAGATGACTAAAAACAGAGTTAAAATAAAAATCCTTAACAAATCTAAATCTAGTTTCCCACCTATTTTGCAAGTAATCAGATTACTCTCTCAAATGTTAAACATGGGTATGTTGAATATGTAGAGATTTTAATATCTATGTCTTTAAATGAGCCTGAACAAAAAAATGTAAAAACATATTTATTTATCATAAGTCTGTTGTTTGTATGTTATATGTATGTAGCTATTTCACTATTAAATTCACAATATAAGGGGAGTTGCCTCATTTTAAACAAAAGAAGACAGTTTTATGAAGCTAAAAATCTACACAAATAATAGAGTACATTTTTTTAACTGTATCGCGCTGTTAGATATACTGAATGTCTATGTAAATTAAAGGAAAATATCAGTTGTATAAATTAACCAGACTTCTTTCAACCTTCTGCAAGTTACATATGAACATGTTATAAATGTCAACTTTATTGCCATAAAATACATTTTAAATATCTTTTATAAAAAATGAAACAGCCTATGTGATAGTTTTGGTCTCACATTTGCATTTGTATTGATGCAGAACGACAAACCATTCCACAAATATCATTCAGAACTAATAAAGAGCTTGTGCAAAGAATTGTGCATAATCACCCATAATCTTTCCCAGAGTGCCAACCACACCAAAGTACAAGGCGTGTTCAGTTTTGGCTGTGGCATTGCTTGTTGTTCTGTGAGGAGCAACAACAAGAACTTGCAGCGAAACCCAGATATGCTGCAGAAGCCCTCAGCGTGAAACAGAGGGTTCCAGCGTAGCCATGGAAACCACTGAGCCCATAGAAGCTGCAATTATCAGAGATTTTGGAGATAGAGCGATGTGCTCTTACACACAGTGTGATTTGTGCATGTGTGTTGGCAAAGTAGGAAGATAAAAATATCCCTGGTTGTTACTTGACCCCTCAATGCTACATTATAATACTGCAACAATGAGGGGACAAAATTGAACAAAATACAGTTGAAAAAACACTCAGGTTAGCTAATGACTTGTAGTCCCTTGTATGAGTCAAGGCTACCAGACTGACTGCGGATCACTGATTACCCAGCGTTGCTCAAAGCTCAATGCCAGCCTTTGATGTGTTACTTCTCCTGCTCTCGCTCAGCTTTTCTATAATCACACATTATCTGCAGAGTTATTTCCTTACCTCACAGTCTGCACCGTATCATTGTTATTAATCCAATTCCATCACACAGTAACAAACACACCTTAGCCTCAAATAAGAAAAAACTTAAATAAGAAATTATGTAAATTGATCGCACGCCATCAGTGATATTGAAAACAACAACAACAGAAAAGGACAAAATAAAGCCAGTATTTGATGATCAGTATTTGATGGCTGGAAACCACTATAATTAATACGCAATAAAACTGATTTAGTTGATAAAAGGTAGTTAACATGTTAAAACATAGAAGCAGATGCAAAGTTTTCCACTTTTCCACTTCACTATCATGACACAAACAAGATTAGTCAGAAGTGATTACATGTTTGTATAAGTTGTAAATTATATCTAATTAAATGGAAGACAGCACAGTGGAAGAGCAAGGAGTCTGTGTAATTAGAAGTGACATGAATGAAGGGGAAAAAATAAAAGAAAAAAAAGGACTAAAAGTAAGAATTAAACAGCAGGTGCCCAAAATCTATGTTGCTTGACGGGTTTGAAATGTCAGTGATATGTGCAGTGGTGAAAGGAGAAGGGATATTGGCTCTCTGGAAAGTCCTTATCACAACTCACCAATAAGCTCCTTGTTCCTGATGTCCAGGGCCATATTTCGGAGAGCGGTGGCAACAGCACACACCACTTTGTCGTTGTCTATCCTCAGCAACTCCACCAGGATAGGAAGGCCTTTCTCCTTACGGACAGCAACACGAATGTACACCGACCACTGACAAGAAGGAAATGCTTTACCATCAGCTGAACACACACATTATAATGGGAGTGGATTCAAAATGCAAACAAACACAAAGAAATTGTTTAATTTAACATCTAAATCAGATCTTATTATCAGGCAATTTTGGGTTTTTTTCTCATAAAAATAAGGTTATAGAAACTTTATGTCAATTAACAGACTTTAACTGGTGTTAGTACTGTCATCTCATCAGTTCATCATGTCTGAGGTTAGTTGCACTTGATTTTCTGTGAGAGAAGTAGAAAAAAAAGGGTACGGTAAAGGCTGACAGATTTCAGTCTGTAAGGTTGATTGGAAGATGGTGCAATAAGGGGCAATATGAGAACAGCTACTGGGATTACAGTGATTTACCCATATGGACTAAAGTGAGGAAGTTTCTGCTTGGAGACCACTCTGCTCCTTCAGTAACTATCAAGGTAAAGCTTAAGTGGACCACTCAACCCAGAATGACTTGACTGGTGCCTGCCTTGTGTGTGAGCTGAAGATGGCAGAAGAAAAAGGTGCTTTACTGCAACCATGGAGGGATATCAGTAAATGAATGTGATGCTGATTATTTGTGACATCTGAAACGTTTGGTGTTGCAGGTTGTTATATTTGGTTAAATTCACACTATTGTTTAGCTTTTGGGGTGAAAATGGGGGAAATTAGATTTCACATCATCACTTCAGGAAATCATCCATCCTTGCAGAGCGATTATCTTGAGTCTCAGCCAAGACTTAAATGTGCAAAGTGAAGAATCTGCCAATGTTGTGAGCAGCTCTGCTCATGAAATAAACAGAGGGAGCTTGCTTCAAGAAGACATGTTAAGTGACACCAAAATAGACAATGTAATATCCCTAAGACCCTCCTCAGTTTCCTCATCTTGCACTGATTCTTCTAGAACCTCTTCTTATTCGCTCTGTCTGTACACTTTCCCATCAGTGGAAATATTATTATAACAAAAATTAACCTACACAAACATCCCACAAATATCTGTTTTTAAGGTCGTCTTGAGGTGATACCATCTTACTCTGCCTTTTACCCTTATATAAACCTCCCTCAAGGCGAAAGCTGTCTTCACAATACCCTCTAATAAGACCGCATGAGTCATACATTATTACTACCTAGCTGCTTCCATCAGTCAGTGGCTGCTGAACCATATCTATTCCCTGGAGTATTAAGTTTTAGAGCATTTAAATCATAAGCAATTGCCTTGCTTTAGTGTATGCTGTAATACAAATAAAACACAAGACTAAGCTAAAAGGCAAAGCAGGAAGTCGCCGTCAGCAAATGTATTGTTGCTTCATCTGACTGCGCCTTGAGTAAGAATGAGTATCATTCATTCAAACTAAATAAGCAATATATTTTAATCAAGAACACATTCAAACTTCGATAATGTCCATGTTTACGTGACCACTTTGACACGGTTTAATGCATAAAAGCCCTCCATGAAAATGCATTTAATTTACAGCATCCAAATTCTATTTCAACATTATGTTTTAAACTGAATCCAATTCTAAAGACTGCTAAAGAGGAATACTCCTATGCAAGCAAAAGACTGCATAGGTGCTGCTTAATGTGACACAGCTCTTGGCTACACCCACACATAATCACAAGCATGGTTGGACACTTTCACTCAGACAAACATGCATAAACCATCTGTATTACATACAGATTTTTGTTTTATTTGCAAATAAACTGTTGCTAATACATAAGTGAAAAGTAAAAATATTTGTACCTTCCAGCTGCCTGCAGCCAGGTTCTGTAGAGCCCCGGCTGCCCCCTCCAGGGTGTCGGGATTGGAGCATTCTGAAAGCAGGGTGAGGTAAGGCTTGACAATGGTGGGGTGCCACAACATCTGAACCCCTTTAGGGGGTTCTGCCGTCTCTGGAAAGGGGCCCACCCCATCCCACTGTAAAACAAAACACAGAATAGGGGAAACTCGTCAAATTCTATGAATGAACACACAGCTGATACATCCACTTTTACATCCATTTATAGAACTAAGTGATGAGTATGTATACAAAATGATGAGTATAAATAATATGATGACTGTGAAGCGCCCTGAGATGATATTGTCATGAAGTGAAGCTATACGAATAAAGCTGAACTGAATTGAATGTGCAGGATCCTGTAATTATTTAGACATAATAGATATATATTATACTCAATGTTTGGAGACATATTTACTGTATCAGTAGTTCTGTTCTTAACTAACTCCTGGCTGAACCAGATTCTTTTAACCGTTTTGGCACTGAGCCAGATCAAATCATTAATCTAAAGATAATCATCAACATTAATAGAGTCAGCAACTTCTTTTCTTTATAAATCTATTGCTTATTAAATATGGGCAGGATTGTTTTTGACAAAAATGCATTGGAGACAGCTTCTGTGTTAATTTTTAAGGAAAGTTTGAAAGATTTTTTTCTTGCTTAGCCCAGATGTACAACTAAAACAACCATTGCCTTATTATCAGAGCTTCCAATAATTCTCGACCTGAGTTAAGTTTAACAGACAGACGTAGTGACACCATTTTTACTCTTTTTCCCAGAAACTATTTTTGTCCGATCCATCATTTCTTCATCATACGCACAGCAGGACGCGCTGCTGTAATATTCATCACTGTTTTATTATCCAATTACATATTTTGGGAACATTTATTATTTCTACTCTTCCAGATTCCTGCTAACTGGATGCATGGTTAGGGAAGTTTAAAGAAGTTGAATGGCTGACATATACATATAATGGAGCACATAAATTTTGTAGTGTGCATGATCATTAATAGGCTGGTCTGAACCACAATGGACCAAAACAACTCTTTGTCCCACTCCACTTCGAGAAAAAGTAGTCATTCAGCAGCAGCCAAAAAAAAAACTGTTTGCCAATGACTTCCCTGCAGGGTCTTTCAGTAAATCTGCATACTGCTGCAAAAAGGTGAGGGAGGGAGTGCTCGGCTACTTCTACAAGCCATTTATTTATTGTTTCCTAGGTGTTAAAGATTTTAGTCCCATCCAGTCAAATGTTTGTTTCTCCAGTTTATTAATGTGCAAAAGCTGCTATTTGCTGTCTAAGTGAAAACTACATGCAAGATTGTTAACTGCATCTGAACATAGAGGAATTAGAATCCACAGAGACAGTTTGTTTGTGAGTCCCTGTCTAACCAAAGAGAGGGATGAGGAGAGGCAAACAAAAAGAATAGTGTGATTGAAAATAAATATGTGATTCGACAGAAACTATATCATGTTTCTGGAACCTTTACTGAAAAGACCTGAATCTCTTTGTCAGAAGGCATTTCCCAACCTTTTTAGTGTTTCCACCTTTTTCTCGTCCTCTCACCTTTTTTCTTCTCTCATTTCTGTGCTTTGCTATCTGTCTTTCCCAACATTTTTTGCTATTTCCATCCCTTTTCTTTATCCAGTTCTGCTTCTCTTTATCGACCCTGTTGACTTTGTCTGCTGATCCCCTCTGCTCCCCTTTGTCTCAGATGACCTGGGCTGTTGCTGTACAACAAAACTTTAGGTTTCACTTACAAATAGATTTGATTAATTTGAATCACAAACATTTCAGTGTAGTCAAGACAAGCAAGAACTATCAACTTCACCACATTTTTGTAGACACATTATGAAAAAAACTTTTAATTATGTTGATTTGCTTTGAAATTCTGTAAAGTATATCACTAATGACATGAAACACCTTCAAACCTTTTTTTCTTTATTAGCTTGAAAAGGTGCTTCTAAGAAGTATTTTATCAACACAGCAATGAGCTTTAATGTGTCATTGAAGTAGATCACATGCACATTTGAGTTGAA
Source organism: Kiunga ballochi (assembly GCA_037177335.1). Lineage (NCBI taxonomy): Eukaryota > Metazoa > Chordata > Actinopteri > Atheriniformes > Pseudomugilidae > Kiunga > Kiunga ballochi. The sequence continues at coordinate 13,933,197 of JBAMIG010000019.1, forward strand.
CACCAAGCTAGCAAAAACAAGTAAATGCTCAGCCAAAACTATATCAGAGCTTCTGCAGCTACTTCAAAATTGTAACTTGCTTCTTAATGTGCTTAAAATAAAAATTATTGATAATACCACAGGTAGTAAGAAACTGAATTTACCTGTGGTCTGGTTTAGGTGCATTCCAGACTCCTACACTGATCCCTGGTATTGCAAGCTTAACCACCAATGAATGATTAAAGAGACTACATTACAGTCTGTCTCCCAAGGCCACTCTTACTCTCCCCTCGTCTCGTGTCTCTTTCTCGGATCAGAGTCAGCGTCTTGTTTTTTTCCCCTCCCATTCAGCTTCTCTCCCCTCTGTCTGTCATCAAATAGCTCTACTAATCCTCGGTCTCTTTTTTAAGCAAATGTATCCTCCTGAGTTCTGTTCAGTTTGTCTGAATCAATGATGATATCTCACTCAATATGTCAAAAACAAGAAAAAAAGAAAAACAATGATGAATACGCTCTCACTAACTGCAATCAATATACTGTAAAATCTTTATGAGACAGACCGCAGTAGTGACAACGTGTTGTATAATAATTGGGTTGTCTGAAACCAAATATTATCTTTGGACTTTGTGCAAACATATCTCATCTGGAATACTTTACTAAAGATCCTTACAAAGAACCAATGGGGGGGGAAACTAGTAATAAAATGGGAAGCATTACAGGAAGAACTCTCTTTCAGTTTTTGATTATGAACAAATCATTAAACCCAGATTATTTAGTCACAAAATTGTGCTAAAACTGACCAGGAAGACCAGGGTGTACAAGGTAAAGATTGTGTTTGAACAAACCCTTAAGTCAAGTCTTATAGTTGTAACTCAAACGTAGAATTAGTTATTGAATTACTTAGTGTTGATATTGGTATCATTCTCTACTGGGCCTACATTAAGAAAAAATCAAGCAAATATTCTAGACCTTCCTGAATCTCTTAGAAACATATTTAAATAATAAATCCATTATTGTGCTTGTTTTCTGTATTTTTTATTACTTAAATTCAGCTTTCCAGTGTATATGTAGCCTACACTAAAAAAGCTTGGCTTTAAAAAACTAAATTCTCTTTTTTTTTAACAAAAATTATTTAAATGTTCCTTCAAATAAGATAAAAGATCTAACAAAACAAGAAAAAATGTTCGTCAAGAATTCCCAAATCAAGTACAAAAATCTTCTTAAAAAATACTAAGTAAGAATAATTATGTTACCTATAAAACAAACTTATGTGTCTTTGATTTAGGATGTTTAATTTTACGTAGATTTTAGGCTTTTTCAGTTTAATGTGCTTCATAATATATAATGCATAGTGGAAACATAATCTGTCTGCAACATCAAAACCATTGCAAGGCTGTACATCGTTCCTGGTTCTTGAGTTTATTATGTATTGATGATCCTGTATTAATAATGATGTCTGTCTTAGACTTAAAACTGAATGTGGAGAGTCAGCTTTTAATTTTTATGAGCCACATGAGAGAACTCCAAGTCTGCGGCAACTCTTCTTTTAAAATTGAGTTGTTCTTGTTTACCACTGCATTTCATTTATTAAATTCATTTCCTGGGTCCTAATTAAAAACACTCACTGCACTAAACCTTTTACTCTGTTTATTAGTTGTATAAGTTTTAATGTCATTTTCATAAATGTGATTTAGAAGCATGAAATGTGGCACTGTCTGAATAACGATAATTATGTGCAGCTTTAACATTTTTAACAGTTTTTTTTTTTTACTTAACTATTTTATATTTCTTTCATCTTTTTAAAAATAACTTTTAAATGTTTGTTATTGTACAATTTTACCGATGCCTTAATTGTGTGAATTGTGTTATTTGTGTTGAAAGGTATTCACTCTGCAGGAGCTACACTCAATTTATTAAGAATTTCGCTTGTATTTTTCTACTTCTGAATGCTTTCTTTGCATCTAAACACATTTAATGTTTTATGAGAAGCACTTTGATTGGTCTTGTACATAAAATGTGCTATATAAATAAACTTGCCTTGCCTTGACTAATCTTGATATACTTCCAAAGCATAATACAACTAAAGACAACCATGTTCTCATTCAAATAACTTCATAGCTTGGTGTTAAATTGTTTACAATTAATATCTATATTTGTCTTCAGAGATATTCTACAATATAGCAGTAGTCCGTAGTCAGTCAGATCATCTATACTTTTTTAAGGTAACCCATTGTAAAGAGAATTTTAAAAGCTGTGCTGCTCAAGTGGTTTCTACACATCTCTTTAAAGATCTTTGTACCCTGCACATCCATGGCAATGGAGAAGTTGTTTACCACCGGGATCAGCAGATTACGCTCTTCAAAACCAAATTAATGAGTGAAATAACCCCAAATTCAACACAAGCTGCAAAAGATGCATGACTCAATGTTTGGCAGCAGCAAGGCAGAGAGAAATGGAAGAAATGCAAGGCATAATTTCTGCACTTGTGATAGGTTATATCATATTGATATTTAAATGGATGGACACAATATGTAAAACAATTATAAAGGAATTCTGAGACATGCACTGAGCTATAACTACAGAGACTAATGTGTCCATACACTCCTTTAAGACTAATTAAACATATTTAGATGTCAAAGTTAACAGAAAGTTAAAAGAAGATGTTCTTCAGTTCCCTTTAATAACAGATGGTCATCCTGAACACGCCACTGCAAAAAAAACCTACATGTGGGACATTGAGTTGTTAAGACCCATTTATACTCCGTTAAGTAAATAGGAACGTCCAATTGAAATGTGTCCTGAATTGCTGCATTGTCTTATGTGTTGCAATAGTTATTTAGGCAGTTTATTCATTATTAAACAAGGCAGAGTTAAGAGTAAACTTCTGCACATTGAAACCAGTTGGTCATGATAATTCACCTTTATAAAGTTGTTTACAAAAAAGGTTTTGTTTGATGATTAACTTTTTCTGCTAAGAAAGGATGGACCAAACTGTTCATCTGTCTGCATGTCCATCTTCTGCATCGAGCACAAATGGGATTTTAGCAGTGACTATTCATCAATGTTGTTTCATACAGAGGCTTCTTCAAATATGCAGCATGAAGTCAGCACCTTTCAAACTAAGCCTGTAAATTCATTAAAAATAATTTCTATTTTAAAAACAGACCAAAAAATTAAAACAAAACCCAATATTTTCCCTCGGGATAAATAAGGTAATAAAGCTATTTTTAATTTAATTAATTTGACATTTAAACAGCACAATGACTTAAGCTGAGTGAAGTAATATCACCTTCAAAATTGTATTGAGTGAGATTGATGTGACTGAAAATGGCTGAAAATTTCAAAGAGGTGCTATTTACCATAAATTAATCTAAATGGACTTAAAAAATAATTAAATGATGCAGCTTAAAACAATTTACAGATTCATTCAATACCAGTTTGGACCCAATGTCAAAGATATTTTACAGCAATGCATGAACACACTTTTTATTATTCATTATACATCCATTTGTCTAACTACCTGCTCAGCTCCCTTCTTTTTCTTCTTCTTCTTGCCCCAGCAGCCAGAGCTCTCTCCCTCATGGCCGTTGGCATCACAAAGTAGGCCATCAAGCTCCTCCAAACCCCCTTGCTGGCCGTGGGACGTCTCAGCAGCCAGTCGGTATGACAGGTTCCTCAGGATACAAACACAGTTCTCCACAGTCTAGAGATGAAGGGAGATGAAGGGAGATGAAGAGAGATGAAGAGAGCGATGCGAGGGGGGAGAAAGGGAAATGAGATGATAAAAGAGTGGATATGAATTGGAAAAGTGAGAAAGGTGAGACGCAAGATCTGTGTTTGATGTCACTTAATGAAAAAGCTTTCTTCAAAACAAAATGGTGACTCAAAGTCAAAGCATTTGCGATAAAAAATAACCCACTCTCAAACTTTTCTACCACACATAGGCCCCCTGTGAGTACCTATGAGCAAGACTGAAAACACCATGATCTCATAAATAACACACATCTGCGTAGTTTTTTCTAGCTCTGACTTTGAAATGAGATTAAAAGAGAGTAAATGAGAAACATTACTCATTATCTCGCACCTCATTAAACATCCAGTATAGCGACAAACTTACAACATGAACAATGTATGTATTCCTACGTATCCTGTCTATTATTTAGTGTGTGCCTTTTGTGTATTTGCCCCATCACATGCATGCTTGTGTGTTTGCATCGCAGACAAATGGGAGCCCACAGTTAACGGACTGGAAATTAACAAAGACAAATCATCCATCTTCCCTTAGCCTGACCATTGGTTCACAAAAAAACAAAGAAGTGTAATTGAACACCCTCAAGGGAGGCAGCAAACAAAACAATGTCTCACTCCAGTGAACTGCAATCATATCTGAATTTCCATTCACATATTCCATTATAGAATCATGTTGGAGAAGATATGTTTAATTTAGTTTACCGTGACATTTGGCATTTTCAGTTATTCCACATTTATTCAGTCACTGTATTTCCAGTAGCCTAGACAAGAGTATGACATGTTATGTGCAGGAACTTCTGGTCAGTACAGCAAGGTCAGAGTTCAGGATGAGATGGAGAGCAGAGGTCTTGCTGTGGTCTTACACCTGACTGCCATTTTAACAGTTCCTTTTGAACAACAGAACTAATGTAATGTTACAGCCATTTCTGCTCTCGTTTCATCTGTTCGACCTTGTGCTGGTTTCAGCTTTTTCTTCTGGGAAAAAGCTTTATATACAGTACATTAAATGGGCCATTAATAAAGCTTTCCTGCATTAGTAACCACACACAAGCTGTGAAATATCATCACCATATCATAAATGTTTTGGTAAAATAATGAGCAAAACTTTTCTCATAGATTTTACTACATAAATTTAACTTGAAGCAGTACATTTTAACAACATACCAATAAACCGGTTTTATATTTACCTTAAAATTTTCTTGAACCTAACAACAAAATAGGCATTACAATTAGGAGATTATGTTTTCTTATATTATGCTTCAGGCTTGCTGTTGACCTCTGCTCTTCTGGTTCAAACACAGAGGAAGGGTTTATGGATTTTTAAGATGTTTCAGGAAAAGAGGAGACAGGATCAGCTGGGTTTATAAGGATGAAGAAACAATGATCACTAGTACAAAAGACAAAACAGAGATTTTATTTTTTATCTTTGTTCCATACTTAAATTATGGCACAAGATCTTTCTTATTGCAAGGAAAACAATATGGAATATAATTGATCAAATTATCCTTCACTCCTTTTTTACTCACTACTCAAAAGTTAGCAAAAGATCAGGTTGGAAAACCTGCAGAAATTCTGGTAAACGTAAATTACTCAGAATATTACTCAGAGAAGTGAATAAAAATTATACTTCCTTGATTTAAAAATAAGTAAATACCCTCAAGGGGTCACCAGAGGTTACGCTGAAGGAAAACTTTGGTTAAACTCTGACATATATATGACTAATTCTGGAAGTTTAAGGTATAATTATAAGCAAATATTCAACCCACACTGCATAAGGAATTTTACACAGTGGATGACTCATTTTGCCAGCAGCTGCATTGAAATACAAATAGATACTTTTTATTTATTTATTTATCTTTTATATAAAACCTTAGTCTCCACAGAGTTAGGACCTTGCCTTATATTGTGAAAACACTACCACTCTAACCATGCATCCATGTTAAAAAGTAATCTGTTAGTGTGATTTTTTCTTGTATAACATTACATCAATACGTGTCATGTTATTAATGATATGCTTTCTTACATAATGATTTTCATCTTAACACTGTTAAAAATGTCAAATTATGGAAAATCTTGCCCTATAACATTACATATTCTTTTTTTAATCTGAAACAATAAAACTTCTGTTTTATTTTGATCATCTTTGTATAAAGAAAGAAGCACCAGACAGTAGACCATCTTGACATATTTCTTTCCAAGTATAAACTAGAACTCAAGTCTTGTCAAGCAGTTTCTTCACAGATCCGACAGCAAGATGCATCAGCTATTATTAGTGTAAAAGCAATACTGGTGAACATATGTACTCAATGGTAACAGTTCATATTGAAATGAAGGATTTGGTTTTTGTGTGCTTGTCATATTTTCTGTCTCACATTCCAACACATTTTTTTTTCCATTCGGTGACATATCTGAACAGCAGGCAGGTCAGTTTAGCATGCACACTCCTAACTTTGGAGCCATAATATGTTGTTTGGCTGGATAAGCATGTGGTTTTCACCATATGTTGACCAAGAGCTTGTACATGTTCTTCAGAATCAATGTTGAATTTATAAATGAGGTGAAGCATTTCACTCATATACTAAATAAATATTTTTCGGGTTTAAAAAATGTACAATGTTAAATATCTTTTTATATATTTTTGCAATGTTTCTGTCTGTAAAATTTTTTTTAAAAGAAATATTTATTTACAGGCAAGTTAAAAAGGACTCAAACCAAATGTGCTACATTTAGTGAGAGAAAACGATGCAAAGTGAAAAGTAACACCAAGAAAAAGAATGCATCGTGCAAAATGAGCACATAATTCACGCACATTACTTTAGCAACAGTGCCTATTTGGTGGCTTATTAGCCAATCAATCTTTGTTACTGTGATGACAACAGGCCTCTGGTGACTACAGTCAAATAGTGATGAGGGGAAGACGGTTAAACAGTGATTAAGGATCCCCCTTTTCAGAAAGGCTGGCAGACAGAGAGACCTTGAGAAGTCAGCCATCCACAACACTGTTTATGTGGTATTGACTAATCCACACATACTGCAGCAGGAGCATACTTACCCACTCCACACCAACTTGAACATGTTCTCGTAAAGAAAAATGCACAGTGAACATAAACCCTCTCAACTTTGACTACTGGGGGAGCTTAATTGGCAGCAAGAAATGCTGCTGCACTATGAGTGCTTTAATTTGCCCTAAAGAAAACATGCTGATGAGCTGAGAGTTCAAACCTTATGGCTTGCAGTAAAAGGAGGTGCAGACTTTTTTGTCTGCCCAATCTGTCTCATGTCCTTGGTTAGGAGGGTATATGACCCAAGTTTCAACTTTATGTTTAGACTAGTTTAAAAATAAACATTTAATGAAAAAACACAAGCAAATACATTGAGATTGACAAGGGTGCACACCTTGCTGTCGATTTCGCTGCTGCCCAGAGAGGTCTGGATAACGTAAAGCAGAGCATCTGTCAGGCCATCACATTCCCTCATCCTTCGTCTCGCCTCCTCACCTGCTGAGCTTACATTCCTGCAACACACAGAAAACAAAATGCTGTCTTAGGAGTCTGTGTGTTGGCCAAACAGAAAGAGCAGAACAAATGGGAAAAGAAAGAAAACTGGTTGAAGATAAGACACGGAGACAGATGAGCCAAAAGACAAAGCTGGTAATAAAAAAGTGCAGATTGACTAGAATGGGGGAGAAAAAAAGTGGCATTAAAATTCCTCAAACACCTCAATGTATGCCCTGGAGGCTCACTTTGTGTTTGACACACTTGACAAGTCCAAAACTACTTTAACTTCACAGCTAACACTCACACCAGTGCTGCCTGGATGGGCAGTCTTACCATTTGTCCAGTCGTAATGAATTCAATTCAGACTGAATTGGAAGTACAGGTGGGCGGTGCTGGGGTTGGATTTGTTTGGGTTTCAGCAAAGTGCTGCTTGTGAAACAGAGATGCTCAGTACCAGACAGTGACTTATTTGACTCTATTAAATATATATTTGAAACAGAGGCATTAAGCATGTGCTATATTAAATACTACACTGCTTTCTTCAGATAAACCCACAAACACAAGTTTCAAACAATTGTTTGTGATTGTTTTACTTTAGTATTTTGGAATGTGTGTAAAGTGTGTACAGACTACTTTATATGTAAAATGTGTATACACTAAGCACTATCCTATTTATGATTCGTGTAAATGTATCTTACACATTACATTTAACACTGTGAAAATAATGGTTAAATTAATTATGCTAATGATGTAAAACTACATTAAACCAGTATTTAAAAGTTAACCAAAATATAAAAGTCTGAAATGCGTTTGCATATATTGTATGTGTGTTTTAAAGCCTTAATAGGCATACTGTGGCATGTATGAAGAAATCTGAGACAAATGCCTTATAAAAGTCCTAAAACTTCCTGGCTACAACTGCTCAATAAGCTACCTCGGTATAGCCATATGAAGCACAGTCAATTTGTCAATTTAGCTGCAGCATCAGTGGAATAGGACATCGTTGTCTTCTAAAATGAAAATAAATGACCTGGCACAACAACACTGCATCCTCAGAGCTTTTAGTTTTGGGCTGCTTTTGCCAGAAAAGCCTTATAAAACATACAGTTTTTCCATATTTCTCTTTGTTCATCAGCTGTTTGGTGAAAGGGACAAATAGTTTTATTCACACCTTACCATACTGTAAACTTCCATTTTTGCTTTTTGTGTGGGTGCAAAGGCCTGTCAAATCAGAGAGCAAGCAATAAAAAAGAACAAAGCAATTATTAAAGTTGTGTAACTTAGAATTTAAATGCCACTCTTCAAAAGTATAATTGTAGGAGAGATGAGGCGGCCTATGTGTGAACAAGGAGCCAAATCCATCACATTGGTATAATGAAGAAACCACAGCTGCTTTCGCTAGTCTATGAGATGAGGGTATCCATAAATTTTACTGATGAGAGAGCGAGAGAAAGAACTCAATTAAAACTTCATGTTCATGGTACCAGGCATCTAAAAGAAGGTCAAGTCATTTTCAACCACTTTGAATGCTAATGGGCAAACAAGGGCTTGATGGAAATGCTGCTCAGCTGAGATGCAGGTCTCCGTCAAGTCGTTATTAAACAACAGAACAGTGCAAACACTTCACCTTGACTAATGTTTAACCACCGAAGACAGGAGGTGGGTGGGTGAAAAGGAGAGAAAGTGAAATATCTACTGTGTAAGTGTGTTGTCCTGAAAATGCTGACTCCTGCTGACATTTTCCCCAAGTTGTTTATCTGATGCCTCATCTCTGATAGAGGGGAAGAAACTGGGTTGTGGAACATAAATGTTTACCTGACAGAACATTTTATGAGACAGGGTTGTATACCAACCAAAAGTATGATGAAACACATACATATGAACAGGTGGGATTGGGTTGTTATACAGGAAATCACAATGCAGATATCTGCCATGTAAAACTAAACCATTTTATTCCTTAACCAAAAGTTTTAAATGCTCTTCTTAAAATAAAAAACTTTCCCACATACGGGCAGAGATAAGAGGCAAGATGACAGAGACAAAAACGGAGGGTAGCTGCTTTTAACATGATCAAATAGCATCCTTACGTTTCTGTACCAACAGGAAGAAAAATCTTTTGAATCTTCACCCCAAAACTGTAAAAAAGTTTAAATTTAAAAGTGTTCTTGATGTGATTGCTGCTATAAGAACTATAATGCTGCAACTTTTTTCTTGGACACCCTATGTCAGTTAACTATGGTAATCAGCCCTTCTCGTTGACCACACAAATCCAGTTTCTGCACAGAGTTCATCAAGATCCAGCTGTATGATCAGTTTGTTCTTTACTGGTATGGGTATAGTCTGTAATACTGCCAGACTGGGGTGGTGGTCCCAACCTTCAAAAAGGGGAATCGGAGGGTGTGTTCCAACTACAGGGGGAAGTCTACTTGGGGGTACTGGAGAGGAGGGTCAAACCACAGATTGAGGAGGAGGAGTGTGGTTTTTGTCCTGGTCGTGGAATAGCGCACTGGCTCTATACCCTCTTCAGGGTCTGGGAGGGAGCATGGGAGTTTGCCCAACCAGTATACATGTGCTTTGTGGACTTGGAGAAGGCATTTGACTGTGGGATTCCTGTGGGTGGTGTTCCAGGAGTACCGGACCCCCTTTTTTCGAGCTGATCGGTCCTTACACGTCAGGTGTCAGAGCTTGGTCCACTTTGCCGGCAGTAAGTCAGATTCGTTTCCTGTGAGGGTTGGAGTCCACCAAGACTGCCCTATTCTGTTCATAACTTTTATGAACAGAATTTCTTGGTGCAGCCGAGGTGTGGAGGGGTTCCAGTTTGGGGGCCTTAGGATCGAGTCACTGCATTTAGCGGTTGATGTGGTTCTGTTGGCTTGAGGTTGATTGGTGGATTGGTGCTGCTTCAGCAGGAATGCAGATGCTGCACCGATCGGTCGTGTTGAAGAAGGAGCTAAGCCAGAAGGCGAAGCTCTCAATTTACTGGTTGCTCTATGTCCCCACCCTCACCTACTCACCTATGCTCAAGAGCTGTGGGCTGAGACTGACCGAGCGAGATCCTGGGTACAGGCAGCCGAAACGAGCCTTCTCTGTAGGGTGGCTGGTGTCTCCCTTAGACATAGGGTGAGAAGCTTGGCCATCCAGGAGAGACTCAGAGTAGAGCCGCTGCTCCTCCACATTGAGAGGAGCCAGATAAGGTGGCTCGAGCATCTGGTTAGAATGCCTCCAGGACGCCTCCTTGGTGAGGTTTTCCAGGCACGTCTGGAATGATTACATCTCGCGACTGGCCTGGGAATGCCCCGGGATCCCCCCGGATGAGCTGGTGAATGTGGCTGGGGAGAGGGAAGTCTGGGCGTCCGTCCTTAGGCTGCTGTCCCCGCGACACAAACTCGGATAAGTGGTGGAAAATGGATTGATGGACTGTCCTGACATTATGTTATTCTATGTAATTGTAATTAACCATCTTTTGGTTGATGAAGAACAGAAAGTCTGACTAATTTTATTTCTCTCTATGACTGAATAATCTCCATACACCAACAGCTTTTACCAGACTAAGAAGCTTCTAGTTCCACTTGGTTAATTAATTATCATACGCAATACCGAACATAAGGCTCATCGACATATTAAATTTGCACATTGAGCAACTATTTTCCATTTCTCTGGCATGATTTCCCTCTGAGATTCAGTTTTTGTTTGTAATGTGTGATTTCAGCCTACTTGTGCACAACTTTCCCTTGGACTTGAGATAAATATTGCTATTATATGCATGTTCACGTGCCTGGATTTGTATGTGTGATATTTGTGCATACGGTGCACACTTAGTGTATGGTTCTGGACAGAGACATGACATATTGTATCCATCTACAACACACGTTTTACAAAGGCATACAAAAGGTCAGCATTTTTTATGTTGGAAAAAACGAAAAAATGCTGACATTTTCCAGTTGTAGCATATCCTCCCACACTTTGCTGTGATAATGCATATCTGTTTAGAATTCGAAAACCCTGACAATATCAACTTTGCATATGGCTGTCATTTAAGATTAAACACATTTTTCCACAGATTTATAAAGGATAGCCTTTGTTAAATATCCCCAGGGGTTCACCGGGCCCATCTGTGAGCAGTATCCTACACATGCACCTGGATGTTTGACAAACCCTTTGACAGAGGATGGTGTGCAAAGCATGAGATTGACATAAACGCCTGACTAGAGAGCAAAATCTGCAATGAATTCATACAAACCATTATTTCCCTCACCCTAATTCTTCAGCATAAAAAGTAAACACAGATGGCACTCAATTTATGGTGAAAAATGGCATTATTTTTGCAGATCAGCTTCCTGACACATTACCACTATTTACTCTATTTAGTTTTAAAACTTTACATCTATTATTTCACATAAAAAATTGTAGGGTGTCTGACAGATTGTACGATGAGCAGAAAATGGTCTGGATTTGCAAAGTCCTAATTAGTTTGCTACCAGGAATACAGAAACAACCCATTGACCTTGAGAGAACTCCATGGATAGATACTTTCAAAGACAGATGATGCATGTGGACATAACTTAAAGAAATGTGAACACTAGAGCAAATAATAGCACAGTTCAGATAAGGCATACAAGGGCTTTTGGCTGATTTGTGTGTGTGTGTCAGAACGATGATGTCGGAGTGTTCTTAAGTTTTACTGGTATTCATTAATATCTATGAAGAACATTAGCTAAGGTCCAATTACATCTGATGTCACTGCTCACTGATTGAGCCAAACTCATAAGCCTGCAGAGTTAAATACAAGCAGATGATTAAAAAGGCACAGAGATTAACTAAGACCCCCATTCAGTTCAACAATTGCATAGCAACAGTTATTGGAGTTATGATGTTGACGAAGTGCAGATGACTATTTATAAGTGCGCCTTGGATTATTTGGAGGGAGAGAAAAGGGGAACTAACTGGTACAATTGAGTAACGAGGTTCACCTTCATTTAAGAAAGCTCTGTTAAATCAAATCAGATAAACATCCCATTAGATGAAAGGTGTTACCATACTTTATGGTACAGCCTTAGCTGGGGTAACTACGAAAGACTGGTGATAAAACTGCATAAAATCTCTACTTGAATTATACTTCCGCAAAAAAAAAAAAAAAAAGAAAAAAAAAGTTGCTGCACCAAGTTAAAAGTCTGATTTATAAAACACGCACAGATTCACACAATTCCCTTTTATAAATCACAACCTTGCCAAAAAAGTTGCGCAAGTGAATTTGGTTTACTTCCGTGCCCCTACACACCCACTTTCTACCATACATGGTCAATGCAAAGCAGCTCCTACATATGTCCTCTTATGAATCAACGTGTGTCTATGGTATTTAAGGTTGAAATATGGCCACAGAGAGGACACGTAACGTAGCTTTTCACAGACTGAAGTCAATTCTTGTTGATTGGCACATGTCAGGAGATCCTGTTTGCAGGTAATAGTTGTGGTGTAGTAATGTCGAGTGCATGTTGCCTTTGGCACGTCTCTGCCAGAAAAAAAAATCTTTCTTCATCTTATCTACTTCTCTTCTAATTATCTTCTGGAAATTAGAAGAGAATTTTCTTAAATAAATTAATCTTAAACCTCTTTTTAAAACCTGTTTTGGTCCACTAAAAGTGGCAAATGGTTAGGTCAATTCTAGCAGTAGTTGTAGAAATTCTAATTTCACAGAAAACCTGAAGCAAGGTCATTTATATTTTCCCCAAAGTAATATCCACAAATACGTGAAAAAAGTTTACAAACTTTATATGTTGGAGAGGCTGGGCTGGTAGTGATTAAATAGCTTACCATCTTTTTTCTTTTTTTTTTTTTTTTACCAATTAGAGGGTTTGAAAGATAGCCAGGTTATACATTTTTCATTTGTTATTGATTTTTCTTTCCAGGGTGCAAAAGTAAGTTGGGAAACGAACCCAGAGCATGTTTACAAATGGAAATGTACTTTTTTTTAACTAAAGTTTTAATTTTAACAAGAGTTCTGCAAGATTCAAGGAAAAATATCAAAAGTGATTTTCAGACAGATGGCTGTTAGACATACTTGCAAAAGGAACAAATGACTACTGAGTGACTTTGTCTCAAACAGCTGGTGTGTGATGGCTCTTCACAAGTGTCCATGTGTGTTTCTGTGTGTGCGAATAAGGGCACAGGCAGCAGAGGGTAATCACCAGATGGCACCCACATGCTTAAAACCCTATTATTATCAGTAAAATAAATATGGAAACTAAACTGTTCTTGACTGAACTCTGGTAAAAAAAAATACTCAGAAACCTATTCTACGATTTTCTCGCACAACGGTTTCTAGAGGCAAATATGAAGGCAGCTTTCATGAGTGTGTAATTATTTATAGAGACAGAAATGCAAAGTTCAAGCAGTGTGTACAACTCTCGACAGCGGGTAAGGATTTCTCACCTGCTTTTCTTCGAACCAAGTGAGGTAAAGAATATTTTTCTGAAAGATATGAAAACCCCTTAAAAGACCTGGTGCTTGACCTCCTCAAACTCTTGCTGATGTGTTGTATCTTCTGATCGGTCAGTTTCTGACCTGTCTTTCTCCATCCTTCTGATAGCTTTGACCTTATTTTCCACAAAAAGAATAATATAAATGCTTCAAATGTAATCTTTATGATATATCAATGATACATACAATAATGGTTATATATATAAATGTGTCTGTGTGCCATGATTGCTCTCTATGATTGTTGTGCAAATTGCCGATAACTCCATCAATGCTAACAATATTGAAACTAATTCATGCTCCAAAAACTGTTTTTGTTTATTCAAAGTGCAGAAATGTATCTTTGTAATTCATTGGGTTCCTTTAAGATCCGTTATGATGAGTATTAATGGCAACAGAAATTGTTTACCAGATCAACTAATTAAGTTCTCGAATACCAAATTATTTAGAGAAGAAACATCAAATCCCAAAAACGTTGATAAGTACATGAAGAAGATGCAGGGCAGGAGCAAGCCAGAGAGAAAAATGCTCTGATGGAGTTTCTAGCTAACAAAATGAGTTTGAAAAGTTATCAGAAATGACAGAATTAATATTAAGACTGTTTGCAAGTGTTTAATTGAGACACAGCTTTTAAAGGATGTTCCAGACTCTAAATGTGTCAACAAGATACTTTACGAGTAAATGCGCTCATCGAGACAGAGCTTGCCGAGAGCAATAGATGGTAGGTTATCCTAACAAGATTTTTAACTTGGACATGACACTGTAAGGGAAAATATCTGTACATGGGAAAATGAATGATCAGCAGAGAGGTAATATCTGTATTCTTTTTTAATAATCAAAATAAAAAAAAAAAAGACTGGCTCAGTGCTGGGTAATGTTTCAAATCAGCAAGATAATCTGACGCAGTTAATTTCCCTATATATTATATATTTACTTAATTGTCACTTGATAGGAACATGATTATAAAATCAGAGGCAATTTAATATGTAAATAGAAATTAAATGAAAACAGGATTTTAAAAATATTTATATTATATAATATACATCATTATATTTCTTAATAGTGATGCTGCTGCTATGAGTACATTTTCCTACTGGGATAAATAAAGTAAATCTTAAATAATTTGGTTTCCATTGATGGCATCACATTTGTAAAATAAGTGAATAAAGGTTTAGGTGGGGTTCCAACTTGTGCTCTTTTAGTCATTATTTCTGATTTAGTGTTATACTGTTCTGAAGAGGAACAGAAAAGTAAATAAAATGTTTTATTGTGAATTTAGCTGGAGTAAAATAATGTGTTTTAGCAGAGAAAGTAGGATCTAAGTAAGCGATTAACTTAAACAATAGAATCTAACAGATTTTACTTAGTGTTTTATAGTGTCATTTTAAATATTATCATGGAAATACAGAAAGGACAGTTATTAGTTATATCAATTATATCCCTTATATTTTTTTAAATATGATACTCCGATACAACCATAGTTTTTGTTTTAAATGTGGTTCTTTATTTTTCCCTTCAGTTTAGTGATTAAATGTAACTTTTTGTCAAAATAGCAAAGAAATAAATGATTAAGAGAATTCAGAACCACAACAGGATTATCTTTTTGTCCAAAAGCACAATAACCCTACATTAACATTGTGTATATATGCACATTTCCTCTGTGTGTGTGTGTGTGTGTGT
>JBAMIG010000019.1:13958557-13971896 GCA_037177335.1 Kiunga ballochi
TGGGTCTTTCCAGCAGATGCTCCTCTGCACAAAGAAAAATTCACAGCTATTGCAAATGCTGCCATGCTCCACTGCATCAAGGTGAGTCCAGGAGTAAGGATAGCATCTCATACTGACACTTAAAGCCTCTCAAAATCATCAGCCAGACTTTGACTGACAGGCCGGGAAGCCTTGGTTTCTCTCCATCTATTTTACACTGAAATCTCGGAAGCCAATAAAACTTGTCTAAATTTAACCTTCATAACATACAGGGAGATGCATCCAATTGTCCAAGGTTTTTCCAGACCTTTAAAAAAACACTCACCTCAAGTTATTTAGGGAAAAAAATAGAGGAGATAAGGGTGATGGTCCGTTTCCAACACATTTGGTGCAATAGTGAAAATGTCGGTTTGTTTGATACAAATACAAGCACTTAATAACCACATCCTGTAATGGACTGGCAATCTATCTAGGGTTTACTGCCCCTTTCGTCCAATGATTGCTAGGACAGGCTTTAGTTACCCGCAGCCCTGAATTAGAAAAAGTACTGGTAATGGATGGATGGATAATAACCACATTTAATGACCATGCCATAGGAGTCACCTTAGTATGTGTTATTTCCCAATAAAAATCTGCAGGGGTGTCAAACTCTGGTGCTTAAGGACCATTATCCTACAGGATTTTATAGCTTCTGTGCTGTAACACACCTGATTCAAATCAGTTTAATTTCTTCATAATGACCCATCAAGTTCAGTCAAGTGTGTTGGAGCAGGGTAACAACAAAAACCTGCAGGATAGACTCAAAGAAAATAGCTTCTTTATTGAGCTAATATGAATAAAGTTTAGTGACTTCACTTTATTGCTAAGACATTGCAAAGTAACAAACACAAGCTATTGTTTATGACATCCCTTAGGTGGTTCAAGGCACTTCATCTCTTCTGTTAGTTTTTTTTTAAACTTTTTTTTCAATCTGATAAAAGATGGGTACATCAAGTTAACACTAATAAGGCAGTTCCCCACTGTTTATTACAGTATGCCAGCATTGTTTTGCAGCATTGCAGCAAATTAGATATGCTTCCTTAAAACCAGTTGGTGCAGCATAAACCAATACTTTATCAAATTACAGTAATTTTTTTCTCCATCTGTGACAGAAAATACTTCAAACCTACATATGGTATTAGTGACTAATCGTGCTATATTTTTGAGGTGGGAATTGGGACACGAGCAGGATGTTCAATGTTGCAAATTAAAGCAGACTTAAAAATGTGGCTGTGAAAGCATTTAAAATGTGGATTTCAGTGTGAGGCACTAGAAAAAGAGAAGATAAAAGAAAAAAGACAACAAGACAACAGGGCAGAGTAAGGCTTGAGACTGATTCATCCTGCCCAGAGCAGAGGAGAGTCAGACAGATAAGGACAAAGGAAAAGGGAAAGGGGAAACTCAAATTTCACAGTGTGTCTATGTAACTGAGATGACTCTTTATAATAAACTCACTGCACAAAATAAGACTTGTGGAGCATTTAATCCCCGTGTTAATTTGCTTACAAACCACAATACACACACTGCTTCTCCTAGTTGCTGTCTTCATCTACTGGTGTCTGGTTTCTACCCTTTTCTACACATTTCTTCCCTCCATTTTTATTTATTTTTTATTTTTTTAGGTCTTGCTTTAGGGTTCAGCATCAATGAATGAAATGCAAAAACTTTACAATCCCAGTTGGGAGTAATAGAGTAATATTGAGTGGACATTGATTATGGAAAAGAATTAGAAAACAGATGGGTAACAAGCAAACAAATATTAGTCTACATCCTAATGTTTTGTCATCTTTTAATTGAACAGATCCATTTTTAATTTGTTAGCAGCACTTTTGATGCACAGAAACATGACTTCTGAGTTTAACCCATCTGAGCACATCACAGGCACTTAGTAATTTAAGCATACAACTGAAAGTGAACACACCCAGAGCCATGGAATCATATAGTTATAGCACCCAGAGGAGCAATAGGGGTGGGATGGTACCTTGCTTAAGGCCACCTCAGCCTTAACTCTGAATGAAACTGGACAGCGCTGATCATTGAGTGCCTTAGTCTACATTTCCTTTACAGTCAGGGAGACAAAGCAGGGACCCTCAGGTCTCTAACTGCCACTTTAAACCCAAAGCAGTCTAGCTTATGATACTTGACACACTGTGGCCAAACTTCACTGGGGGACCAGCCAGTGCAGCACCTCCTGTTGGTATGTGTTTACTTACTGGACAGTCTTTGGCTCTGATCCAGAGGCAAAAGTTCAGCAGAGAAAGTAACGGTCATAGTCACTACTTTAGTAAGACTGGAAGAGGTTAACAAAATAAAAACTATGTTTTCCCTTCATTGTGTTGTGTTTCTCCTAGTAGCCTCACGGTTTTTGTTCCACCTTTATTTTCAGATCAAATCTGTTGAGTTGCACTTTTTCCACATTTGGAAAAGTCAGCATTTCTGTTTTTGTTGCAGAGAAGTGTGCAGTGCTGTGTTAGCATTTGCTACTTCAATTAAATATTCACTTGTTAGTAGGGAGAAGAACTGAAAAATAAATAAATAAAATGTTTATTCACAAAATATAAAGTTAAAATGATCTGAGTTCATAAGTGTATGTGTGTACGTGTGTGCGTAAACCTCTGTGGGTGTTTGAATTTCTTTATGCATTGTTTGCCTCGGACGTATCTTGTGTTTGAATGTGTGTGTAAGCTTGTGATGGTGTGTGAGTGGATGCACTGTTTGGTGTTGCATTATGATGTGTGTATTTGGACCATGCTAGATAGCAGCTACTGTTTATACCCTCTAGGTTACAACAAGACTGACCAGCAGATGTAATATATCACAGTAACTGGTAGAAACATTACTATGAAGATGCATCCCCGGGTTAAAAAAAAACCCAAAAAAAAAACCAGGATAAACAAGAAAAACAAACTTTCCTGTGCAACTTAACTTCCAGAAGAAGAAGAAAAAACAGCAACATAGAATAGGAAAGATACTAGAAAAACACGATGAGAGATAATAAACTATTCTGATCTTTAAACATTTTTATAGTAGCTGGCTTTGCTGCATTCTTGCTGAAAGTCAAAGTTCAGCATCACCTGGACAACTGACAAACCATGTGTGTCAAACAGAAAAAAAACATGCAATGCTAAATTGTTAAGCAGCTGAATGGGCTTAATGCTAACAGCCTTGGCAAATTTTTAATGAATAGTAAACTTTTGAAAAGAAAATTCTATCAGAGAAAGTTGAGTGTACAAATTCCACATGAAGTAAAGTCACTTAGCTCAAACAGCAACAAAAAAGGAACTGGCAAGGCCAAACAATATGACAATGTATTGTGTTTATGTCTGTGCTAAATTATGTGGTTTTTGTTACCTCTGCTCTAAAGAAAGAATGCAAAAATCATGTGCAAATGCGTTTTGTACATGTGCAAATACGTCACAGTAATGAAGCTATTAAAAGTTGGGTGTGAGGATAAAAAGGCAGAAAATAAATTAATTCTTAAAAGAAAACATCTACAACTCTGTAGAAACGACTCAATAATCAGTTTTTGATTAAAACAGCGTACCTTCAGGGCAAACTGCATTTCATACAATAAAACTAAAATGTAGATACAGGCGACTGAAATGACACGCAACAGAAGCACAGACTTTTCCAAACCAAATGCAAAGTGGAAAAATGAAAAATGGGGAAATGATAAAAACGTCCCCGGCAGATCAGACAGCTTGGTGACACTGTGAGTAAATCTTCATGCAGAGATTTAAGCAGCACATCAGCACGCCTCAGGTGGAAAATCCAGTGCAATGTGAAAGTCACTTTTAACTCCAAACTTCACTTTTAAAGATAGGATCATCATTAAACCAAATCAGTATCAGAAAAATATTTCAGAGAAAACTATTTTAAAAAGGTGAAGAGGTAAAGCTGTTGTACTTAAGCTTGCCAAACACGTATTTTCAGTTAGTTTTCACTCAGAACCATGTTCCTGTTAAAAAGGGCACCCAAAAAAACTGATTCAGCCTACACACCGCTCCTGATGTTGTCACAATTATGCAGACTGAAGGAGGCTAATTCTTTTTATATAAAAGAAAAAGTGCAAATGATATTTTTGGCAAGCCTCTTACACAATAAAAATAAAAGATACCAAGGTTTCATATATATATATAGCCTATACTGTATATATATAGAGAGAGAGACACCATACCTGTGACCAGTTCCCTGATTTCCACATCTCCAGTTTTCCTCAGCAGACGGACCAAGGCAGGAATCCCGCCACAGTTCTTCAGGGTCACCTTGTTTTCATCATTGGCCTTGCCATAAACCAGATTTCTCAGAGCCCCACAGGCGCTACGATGAACTTCACTCATCCTGTGGTCAAGCAGATCAACCAGCAGCTGGATGCCTCCTTGTCTGCGGATCTGAATATCAAAGAAAAAGCGTCAATTATGATGAGAAAGCGGCTGGGTTGGCAAAAGTGCCCTAAAACAGTGAAAGTCCCATTTTGTAAAGAACCTATATAAACATATTTCTGCTGGCTCTGCATTTAAAACATTTGATCAGGTTGCAGTCTTTGTTTTGCTGTCAAGAGCAAAAATTAAAGTAATATTTAATTATAAGGACAGGATAGCTGACATTACAAGAAAGCCACAACTGTTGGGCGTGTTTATGTTATTCATGGTTCCTTCAGTTACTGTTCACTCCTACATGAGGTGTCTATCCTCTGTCACAAGTTAGAAAACTATTTTATCCAAAAAGTTGAGCCACTACTTACCATGTACTACTAACTGATTCATTGCATGTCTTTTGCCCCACTTTTTTCTGTAGCAACCACAAATCTACCAAGTAAGTCTCTAATCCTGAACACTAACTTCAGCTACACCTCTCTGAACTATAGTCAATGGCAGGAGTCCCTCTTAGAGGGTCGATCACACCAGAATCTGCAGCCGGTGGGAAACTGGTTGCTGTGTTGCCATGGAAAAGCAGAGAAAAAGAACAAAGACTATTGCCAGGTGGAGTCAAGAATGTGGAGTTTAAGCCAGTCTGCCAGATGAGTAAATGATAAAAGACTAAAACTGCTGCATTTAGGCCTGCTTGAATGTATCAGAAACTCCAAACAGGATAAAGCTTGTTAGTTAGAAAAGGCTAGAGTTTTAAAGTAACATAAAAAAGTAGAGTTGGGACCAAAAAGTAGGACAAAACAAAAAGTTTTCTTCTTATCTTGTAAATGTGTGATCATCTGTGATCACCTTTTTGTATTACATGCACTGCTGCATTTGGTTAATAGACATAAAAAGACACATGCATGCTCAAAATAAGAAAAAAATAAACCAAGCAATTGGTGTAAATATATGATTGTGTCCTGATTCTGCCTGAGGGTAAAATAATACCATTAGCCCTTCAGGGATCACAATGAAGGCAATTTGGCATTGCACATAATGTCTTCCCCCATGGTGCTTCACACGCTGCCTTCTCCCTATGCTAGTGGTTTTTAAACCTTCCCAGATCCCTTCACCACTGCAGGGATCTTCATCAGCCTCAGGGAGCCAGATAGCTTAAATCAGGCAGTGTTTGGTTCAGCTGACAGGGGTGCAGTGCTAATCACCAGAAACAAGCTGCTGTGATCACCAGGGGAGCAACCGGAGCGTGGAACACAAAGAGAACATAAGGAAGGGCTTTCACACCTCCACTTTAATCTCTCTGAGGACGAAAACAGGTCGCCAGTAAACACCAAAGTTTTCTACAGTTTACAGCATAACCAGACTGTGTTTCTCTTCTCATTATAATCAAAAGGACTACCGTACTTGAGATAAACTGACAAAAGCAATAGTGTACTATAAATGTAGGGGATGCCTAGAAGCTAATTACTGCAGTTAACTTGAGTTCTACTGCATGTCATGCGACATACCCAACATTTTGCATACTTATTAAAAGATACCACTTTCAATTTTTTTTTTTGGGAGTGAGTTAATTAAAGCCTAGAAAAATACAATCAGATTCTTAGGATTGATACAATTTTTGACACAGGTGTTTTGGCTGAAATGGATTTCTTCTTTTGATATCTCTGTCATTGATTGTTTGATGGTTCGTGGAATCATCTCAGACAGGAATCAAATTTTACAGATGACTTTTGCAATTGCAAAGTAAATTTGATTCTATTTCAAATACTTAAAGGATGCAGGAGGAAGATGCAGGGGAACATGCTTAAATGCTATGAGTGCAGGGATGGGGTGAAAGTATTTTATGACACAGCAAGAGCTTATCGAGTAATATGCTTATATGTTTAATTTAAATGGATTTAAAAAATGCAGTAAATGGTAGAGTAACCTTTTGGATTGGCCACAATCCACAACTTTCTAAACCTGATTAGCCGACCATCTTTTACCCTTCATTCCTCACTTCAGCTCCTCCTCCCTTCATATCCTACCCCCTTCCTGCACTGATCTCTGCATGTTTTCATATGTACGTTTGTGTCACAGTTAATCTGCTATTGCATGAAAACCATTGTGCTATTACTTTGTATTGTCTACCTAAAAGGCGTACCTCTGTGCCTGTTCTTTTGTTCCATGTAAAGAAGATAAGAAGTGTGGATTGATTTATCTTCGTATCCTGCTGTTCAGCAGCGGCCACAGCTATTGGTAACCCATAGTGACAAAATTGCCTGGTAACAGTTAGCAGCGCTGACAGCTGGGATTGTGAAAATCAGAGGTGCTGCTGGCATAAAATGTGGCAACACGGTACACAAGTAGCACCTGGGATGTGGCATGTGAAGTTTAACAAGCCTGTTTGAATCACCACATATGCCACACCAGCACAAATTAAGGGTTAACTGCAAGCATGTGGGAGGACAAAGAAAACACGTCTCATTTTTAAAAGTTTTGTATATTTTTTACCTGCAGAATTCTGGTTCAGAAGTGTCTTTTTGCAGTTTATTTTCCATTTAGAGGTGTGGTTGAGAAATGCTTTTATAGCAGACATAACCCCAGAGGTTAGCCTACATGTTATTAACTAAGTATGTTTAAGTTAAGGTTTTAAATATTCACAGTGTTGTCAAGACTTCAAAGATCTTACACTGGCAAAGACTTTCTGGAGGGAAGTTCAGAGAAATGACAACTAAGTTTAAGCCCCAACCAGTCATGTGTCTAAAAAGAAAAAAAGAAAAAGTTTGAGATGTCAGCCAAATGTCCAGTTTTTGAGACATGTTTGTGGTCTGCTAAGATTTTTGTGAACAATAAACTCTTTGTGATCTTTGAAAGGCATGTAACAGGGGGGAAAATACCTTTGTTACTGTTACTGAAGAATGATTTTATAAGGACAAAATATTGTATTTAGTTTCTGTATATGTCCAATAAATATTTTATTTTTATAAGAATGAGACTTGATACAATCACATACAGATTCCAATAAAGCCTTATATTTACCAAGCCTGATTGGAAATTATACTGATGCAGTAATTTAATCAACTTAAGGAATCACACCTGACTTTGCACAACCGTCTTCTTGTTTTAATAAGTTTTAGTTTTCAGTGCTTTTTAGAGATTTTATCTAAAGAAATGTCAGCTGAAACTTTTTAAAACCTCAAATCAAGTAGGATTACAAAGGTTGCACAAAATTTTACTCTAATGACTAAATAGAAATAAAGTATAACAATAAGGCATCTCGGTCATGACAGGGAGCTGATGTGCTGTCTGCTGAATGTATTCAAGTATTAATAAAATCATAACGTGATCAGAACCTAGAAAGGACTGAAGTAATTACATCCAGTATAAATACTGTGATTGTGTCATTTCCTCTTCTACATAGAAACTGTCCCTTATTGAACAATTTTAGACCTTTAATGGAATAATCAGATTTCTTGGCATGAGTAATTTGCACTTGTTTCTTAAAGCAGTATTTCCTAAAGTCCCAACAGGGTCCCACAAAGAGCACATGGAGTTCTGGAGGCTTTGAATTATCAGAGCTAGCATGATTTAAATTAAGAATGAGTTGAGGTGAGAGATTTGTTTGAGAAATGCCACAGAGCAGAACATTTTTCAAAGTTTTTAAAAATCAAAGTTATATGTTGATTCTTGCCTTAGTTCTGATTTATGAAGGAAAAGACGTTGACAAGAATGTATAATTTACTGTAGACGTAGCTAATGATGATTTCAGACAGCGCTCAGGGGAAAGAAGTTTGGAACAACCGTCTTAAATAACCAGAAAAATATCCAGAAAGAAAACACTCCAGGATGCTAATAATTCTGACCAGCTCTGTATTCACACAGACTCACCTCCACACTACCATCAACTTTAATTTTTCCAAACACTTTGGGGCTAAATGCATTTTACAGCTTTTCAACTATCGGCTAATTGGGTTTTTGGCCCTTGGCTATCATTTCCCCTTGGGTATTCAACTGGCGGGATAAGGGATTAACCTATGGCTACCCAATAATGTTCTCAAGTAGGGACACAGCTAGGTCTTAGATTTATCAAAATGTAAAATTCACAGCTCTGAAATCTACACCAGAGGCTTTGTTGGATGGAAAATTAAGTAAGGAGACAGAAAACCAATTCCTTTCTTAGTGACTTATTAGGAAAACGTCTAACAAAAGCATCTTAGAACATCTACATATTGGATCTATTAAAGTGAATAATCCCTTTTATTAAAGAACGTTTGTATTTTTACCATAGCCATGCCTACTTTTTCCAGATCAGGTAAAAGTGCTAAAATCTGAATGGGAAGAAATACACTGTTCAAAACAATAATAGTCTACAAATGATAACTCACTTTCATTTGTGAAATAAGAAAAAATACTTATTGATAGTACTTATTTAATATATTGAAAGAAATGTAATGCATTTAATCCTTTTTAAAGAATTGTGATTTTCCTATTATCAAATAAAAAATTATTGTCACCAGGTAAGCATTTTTCCATCAATGTGATTTATTTTCAAATCCAAATATAAGTTATGGAGAGCATAATAGTAGAGTCAGTCAAAGCTTTCTATATGCATCAAATCAAACAAGCCGTCCATTTTATGAGTAACACTGGCAACTGAAAAGACAAAGTAGACAATTTGTTGATAGATATTGACCAAAGTAACTGTAAGCTGGAAAAGATGGCACCAAGTGGGTTTTGACTTCCTGATGATAAACCTATTACCAATAGATCAATAAATTAATCATACCTTTGCTTAAAAAATAAGGATTTTCACAGACATGCCACAGGAGTTTCAGAGGAAACATCTTTTAGAATTTCTATTGTAGAAAGGTCCAATGTCATTTATTGCTTTCAGCTGACAGAAACCTCCCTTTTGCTGGACGGATGACCTTGAGACATTGTAGTTCACAACTACCCTTTCACATGCCATGCTCGATTTCTATACATAACAGGCTGAACATAGAAACAGGTGTTTGATGTGTAGGAATCGTGACAGGCCTGTGATACTCTTACAGAGCTAAAAACCACAATGATCACAAAAATACACCATTCTCCCAATATTTAGGTCTGTACATACCAGTGGCATTTAAAATGAAGGGTAGCCTTCTGTGAAATAAATGTACCCTAAGTCAGCAAGGAACAGGCTGTCTCCTAAATCAACAACAAAAACATTAGTTAAGTCAGGAAATGACTCTTTACTTTAAAGTGGCACCACCAGCATGGACGAAGAGCTGCCATGTTTACTATTTTGTGTTTTATAATGAGTAAAGTACTGAATAAATCTAAAAAAAAGTCTAAAGTAATTTCCTTATATACATCCTCATCATAAAGCAGGGAATTTCGGTTTAGCACAATGTGTACAACCGTTTTAATCTGTGTCTAATTAAGAAACAGATTAAGACCGACTTCAATATTGTTCGACTTTATTTTGAGCCTTTGTGATGAAATAAAGAAAACAATAGTTTTACCAATTTTAAAGCTTAAAAATTAAGATACTTATGTTGGAGGTTCATTAGGAGCTTTTTATAACATGTTTTTTGTTCTCTTTATTTTCATCTAGTGTTTTTTTCTCCTTTTTTTCATCTGAAATCTGAATAATTATGCCACATGTCACACAAATTTGAGAAAAGAAGACATAAACGTTCTTTTCAATGTGGCGCAACATGTCCTCCAACATGTAAAGAATGCAACATATGGGGAGTCTCCGGCTGAATTTTCCATCTGATTTACATGCTCTGAGCACGATCAAACGGAAAACACTTCAAAAACAGAAGGCAAAAGCAATAAAAACCAGAACCTCCCTAAATAGTACTGCAACAATAATAATAAATATAATAATAATAATGATAATAACATTAATAATAATGATAATAATGCAAAAACACTTATTTTTTACAGCTAATAATGACATTACATCTGAATGAATACAAACAGCTGAACATATGTAGTATCATGTGCAACCACAATACAGCCAAAACAAAAACAATGATGTAGTATCATGAGGGCTGGGTAAAACCATCCTTTGTCAATAAACTGATTTTTTTCTCCTCTTTTTATTTTTGAACACCTCAATTTAAGCTGTAATTAAACCTTAAAATAGTAAACAAACACTTGTATTTCATTCAAACAGGGATGGATGAGGGAGTGGGAGTGAAATAAAAAGTAATTCATTGAACACAAGTGTCACATTGTTTTGTATTTGTATATGCATGGCTGTGTGGGAGGGCAAGAAACTTAGAAATGTCTTTATATTTGCATTGCATTGACCAAATAGTTTCTATTAATCGATGGTGTTTAATGTTGGTTTAAACTAATGCATGATCTAACATACGAGCATCACGGGGTTGCATTTAATTTGTGTTTGTGAACTGACGTTTAAACTGTGAGGCATCATTTGTAAACAAGATAGCAGAAGGAGCTATTGACTGTCTCAACTGAAATTAATTTCACATAGACAGAAAAAAAGTCAATGCCCTGTGCTAGTAAATTGATTCTAAGGTAATGTGAGAAGAGAAAACGAAAAGAGATATGGGGATCTACAAGGCTGTGGGTGAATGTACCTGCACATACCACTGTCATTGTTTTAGAGTACTACCAGCTTTATTAAAGAGTTTATTCAAGTGTTACAAAGGGGCTTAACAGCAAAATTGCTTTTGAGAGACAAACTCTTTGCTGCTTTGGGACTAATAGAACTTCACTGCCTTCGAAGATTCAACATATTAGAATGGGCAGTTTCCACACGAAGACTGCCACAAGCTTTATCAAGCAGAACATCAGTGGGAAACTGGTTACTTCTTGTCCTGTTTCTCAAAATCTTTCCCTCGCTTAATTTTGTTAGACAACATTCAATGGATCCCTCATACCCGCATTTCACTGTCTTTTATTATGGTTGTTCCCAACCATGTTTTGTTCTCTGCAAAACTGGTTTTAATAAAATACTCACACAAATAGAGCATACACACTAACAAACCTCAGCTTTGATCTTGTTGTCTCCGAAGCAGAGATGCTGAAGGTATGCTGCAGCATTGGATTGCACCGATGGGAATTGGTGCTGTAACATCTGGATCACCTCTGGCAGCTCCGGATCTCTCCACCCAAACTCTCTGCAGATAGACAGACAAAAGCACTTTGATTCCTTCAACATGCCAGCTGAAACACAGGAGATTACCTGAGAGTCCAATAAATCACAGACTCTCTTCTTCACATCCCAAAAGCTGAAGAGTAGACCAATCAGTTCCATGTGACAGGAAAATGCACAAAGAAAGTCAGACAAGTAAGTTTTTTTAAGTGACAAAATTTAATGTTTGATCCACATAATAAAACCCCCTCTTGGGAAAAATGGCTCAACAAGTTAAGCAACACAGTAGGACAGACAGTATGCAAATAACTTGCTGAATGCCCAATTTGTAGAAACATACCAATTTTCATCCATCACAGACACAGGAAATGAGAAAAGAAGAAAAAAGCTCAGCAAAAAAATGCAGGTGGCATCCCTAAGTTAAAATATAGTAATGTGGAGAGAAACTCAAAACAAGGTGACAATGACCTCAGATGAAATACAGTCCATGAAATTTTCCGGTTTTACACCAAACTATGCCAGAAGCTGGGTGTGAAAAAACTGAATTTGTGATTAACCCAGGGAGTTAATCACATTTTGCAGCAAAAGTATGAAAAAACTGTCATATGAGGTATTGTCAATGCCTCACATTGTTGTGGAAGAATAAAAATTTTGGGACAAATTTCTTTACAAAATGCATGCTTTTTCAATAAAAAAGGGGAAAATCTGTTACAAGCGTCAAATGATGTTCCGGGTCAGCCTTAGTGATAGGAGGAGCTCAGAATAATACACAGTAGATTCTGTAAAGTCAGAGGGGTGTTTCTAGCCTCTGTCTGTCTCACAGCTCTCCAGTTGCTGCCTTGTTACAAAAGGTGTTTTTTAGGCTACATAGCCGGAAATCTCAGAATCTATTTCCCACCCCCTTTAAAAACGTAGAAGGGGGTAAGAGCAAGGGGTGCTGCTAAAACTACATGTAGATTTTTTTTTATCAAAGGCATTAAACTACAATAATCTGCCTCACATGTTGCCAGAACGTTATAATCCTCCTGCAACCCACATCAGCCCCAGTTGAACTTGTAGGGTGCATTAAAGCTTTGCATTTAAGTTCAAAGTAAGCTTAAAGAAGTATCAGGAAAACAGAAAATATCATTTAGAACAAGCTAAAAGGCAGCTTCTTAATTGAACTTGTAAACCATTAAGGTAAAACCGATGTGGTCAATACACAACCTGAGTAAATAAAATGAAAGAGGACTTCTGTTCATGGTTGGGTCAAATACTGTTTTCAGCAACAACAGAGTAAATTTATTGCCAGCATGCTGTCTGCAGAGTGATCAGTGTGAGTTATGATGCATTCTTTCAAGCAGTAGAAGTTTACACTTCTATGAACACAGTGTACAAAGTGAAATAAATGCTTTTTGCCGCTGGTAATACCCAGGAAATGGTCTCCTTTATTGTATTATTCCATGCTGATAATTGTTTTGCTACGGTTTTCCAAATAAGGAAATTATGAGTGTGTCAGAAAGTGTTGACTGTGTGGATGAGTGTGCGTTGCTGAAAACGAATGTTTTCTCAATATTTCTCTCTCTCTCTCTCTCTCTCTCTACATAAGCATTTGTGATTCATTTACAATGATGAACTCCATCTTGTCGGATGTAATTTTGTTTTGCATAATGACTGTGCTTTAATATTGTGTTTTTCCCAGTTTTTTTCATTAAAGGTGTGTCAAAAGTTAAAGTCTCTCTCTCTCTCTCTCTCTCTCTCTCTCTGTCGCTTTCAAAAGAAAGAGAAAAAATCTATCAACTTTCAAAGTGATCTGATGAAAAACCTTGTTGCAAACTTTGCGGCTCCCATTGATTGCGGTGTTAGAGGATTG
>JBAMIG010000019.1:13974349-13987767 GCA_037177335.1 Kiunga ballochi
ATTTTGTCGGGTACTACATTGTTAAAGACTACAAATGTTCAAAACCAAGGAAAATTATTTCATTCAAAGTGCTGAGAGTATTCTGTGCTACACGTTGTTTTGGTGGTATGTCCTGTAACATATAGAAGTACATACATTGCAATGTATAAATACAGGACAGAAGGTGGTTTGTGCAGATGCACGCTCCATTTAATGTCAATTTTAGCCAAATTATCTCAGTCTTTGATAAACACTGCTGCCAAACATATTTAACTCACTCATTCATAGTAACACTAATAACCTACAAGTTTGGTCACTATAATAGTTATACTCCTATATTTTTAAGCAGTTACATCCTTAATTCGCACACACACATACACACATTTAATTATGTTTCCACAGACATTCAATGATTGTCACTGTGACTAACTCAATTTCTTCTCCAAGATTAAAAGTGAGGGAAGACACCTGGGTCTTAGCAAATTTAGGAGTTTAAAACAGGTTTAGAATTTCTATTGAAATACTGAAATATATTCATATATAATAGCAGTCATCAGATGTGTTGCAGACTGAGAATGCTTAAGGCTCTAATGGGATAAACCAAATATACCGTATGAAAAAAACACTTTTGTTCAACAGCTTCTATTTTACAATCCAGTTTGGTGTTGAATCTGATCTCATTCTTTTTTATTACGTCCATATGAGACAAATCAGTCCAAATAATTTTTAAAATGAATGATTTGGTTGAAATTTTATCCATCAGCTTTGCTCACAAAGAAGGCGAGCTGCAGGTCTATGCAAGAAGCCTCTCGCACCATCCTTAATCTGATTGGACAAGGCCTGTCATGTCTGTTAACTGATTGGAGGGTCAGAAATAGACAAACTGGTAGTGTGCATGCCAAAGCAGATGCTAATTAAGACTTGAACATCAATCTTCATCAATGTTTTAGAAAAAGCAGAGACAGCAGAGAGTGAATACAGCGTAAAATAAATTTAAAAATGTGATATATATATATATATATATATATATATTCCATAACTGTTCTACATCAGTAAATAGACCACCTTATCTAACTTTTTATTCTTCTTCTGTATGTTGTTAGAATGCCTATCAAGGGTTTTAATGAGAAGAAATTGTAGTAAAAAATGTACAAACATTGCCCAGATAAGAGCATGAATGGGAATACACATACAGTGTAGGAATATATTGTATTTGTCAATGCTGACCGGTTGCATGGTGGTGCGGTTTTCCCAGATCAGGTTCTTTATGCTTTATGTGGAAATGTTTCTCTATGTATCCCCCATGTGTAATGCATTAGTGAATGCATTAGGCAAACACTTAGGCCATTCAACAGATAAGCAGTAAGAAAAGGAAACAGGTGAAGATGCACTAAAAGCAATTCTAAGTCTATTGCCAGGTCTATTTAATTAAAAGTGCAACTTAATTAAGATACTATCCAGGGAAGATGGCTAGCCCTGCTTATTTGCCCTATGAGCAAATGCTTGAAAAGTTAGCTGCCAAATTTCTGCTTGGCACAAGCAAGGAGCAGGATTTATCTCAAGTGCACAAAGTGGTGTTAATTGACATGAGACAAGATTAACATAGGGCTGTTAATATCATTTTTTCTTCTTTTTTTTTGCCTTACCTCTTACAATCAAAGACAATGGCATTGAAGTTTCCATTTATGTCTTTATCTAGCAAACGGTCTTTAACTGGTAAAGGCTTAGTTGAATAATAACAATACAAGCACAACAACATGAAGAACACATCAAGCCTCCTCCACAAATGATTTCTAAGTGGAGTAAATAATAGTGGTCAATTAGATTTTGGTGGAAATAGGTAACACAGATTTATTTTACTGAAAATAGTAAAGTAGACTTCCAACATTGTAAAATTTGAATGAGAATCTCCTGAATCAGGTCAGCATGGTCAGTCATGTAAAGCATTGAATGTCTTTCATGATCTATGCTTCAAGTATTTTTCTTTTAGTATCTATGACCAAAATCTACCACAAGTGATTCTTCTCATTTCTATTCTATTCTACAGTTATTTAGCAGACGCTTTTATCCAAAGCGACGTACATCAGAGAACAACACAAGCATGAAATAAAACAACAGGGAACAGCATAGATAGGTGCCAGACTGCTGGAAGTCTGGTTGGGCAAAGCTATCGCCTTATAGGACACGGGTGTTGTCCTGAAGTGCCAACATTTTTTTTTTTTTTTTATCATTCGTCATCCAATATCAGCATTTGTTAAAGCATTACTTTAACAGCTTCTCACTTTCTTTAATAACAACAAAAAAATACTTACCATCTCAAATGTTAAACCTTAAACTAGTGTTAAATAATGTATGTGAGAATATTTCATGCAAACATTTAGGCTTTATTATCCAGTGAACAATAAACATCCACCTCGACTGACTGGGGTTTTTAGGAAGTCCTGTTAATAGACCATTACAGTAATTCAGCCTACTGGAGACAAATACTAAAATGAATTTCTCCAAATCTTTCTTGGAGCCTAAACTTTTAATTCTGTTGATGTTTCTGAGTTGATAAAAAGCTTCTTAGTCACAGCTGTGATGTGGCTGCTGAACGTTTAGCCATTTTTTCCCATCTATGTGTTTATTTGTTCCAAACAAAGACACAATAAGTCTAGTTGACTGTAGACTGCAGTCATCAAGTGATAATGACACATAAAGTTGTGTATCATCTGTTTAACTGTGATAATTGAAGTTAAAGTTCTGTAATAGTTGACCCAAAGGGAGCATTTACAAGCTGAACAGAAGAGGTCCAAGCACTGACCGCTGAAGTTCTTCACAAGTCACAGCCACTCACTCAGACTCGTCTTAAAATAACTAATTTAGCTGTTAAAATTGAACCTGAACCAATTATTGACCACTCCAGAAAATCCAATCTGGTTTCCCAGTCTGTGCAGAATAATTCTGTGATATACAGCACCAAATGCAGCATTGAGATCAAGCAGAACCTGGACTAATACTTGTCCAGATTGAGTATTCACCCTAATATCATTTCCAACTTTAAGCCGTTCCAGTGCCGTGATGAGGTCAGAAGCTGGAGTTCAGTTATTTCTTTTCTTTATTTTCTGTTTTGGACACCCTTTGTGTTTGATTGCGTGGCAGTTCTGTAATTGTTTGATTTTTTCCACAAAAAAGTTGGCAAATTTATTGCATTTCTCAGTGGAAAGGAGTTCTGGGAAATGTTTTCCATGCTTTTTAAGTTTTTCAATCAAAGCAAAAAAACTGTGAAAATTGTTGACATTCTTGTTAATCAACCAAGACAGATACCACTCCCTGGCCTTGCACAGTTCAGTGTTATAATTTCACAGGCTTTCTTTGTACAGCTCATAATGAATTTAACGTTATATTTCCTCCCCTTGCGTTCAGCTTTTCTGCATTCTCTTTTAAGATTTACAACCATTTTGGTAATTCACCATGGTGTCTTCTATTTGCTTAAAGTGCTCTTGATTCCTATTGGTGCAACAGCACTCACTACATTCAAGACTTTGAATCCACTCCACTGAAATTATCCAAGAGTTCAACAACTGACTCTGCAGTTGTTGTTGGTAACAGAGCAATGGACTTGGAAAAACTTTGCTCTTTCATTAGTGAACCTTATGAAAACTGAGAAGCAGGTTATCTGGACATTCTGGTTGATCAGTAAAACCAAAAACAAGATACAGAAATGGTCAGACAAGGCCAAGTCAGTGACTGAAAACAGGAAAATAGAAATACCAAGGAATGTGACTTTTTTTCTTTTATATGTTGCCACAAACCAAACATGTCCAATACAGAAGACCATTTCTCAGCCTTACCATCCGTTATGTGAATGTTAAAATACCTGTTACGATACTTTTCTTCAAATCAGTAGAAATAACAATAATTTATAATATGTACATGAAACATTCCTCACAAAACATAAGAGAAATTAGTTGTTAGGACACATCCCAAGTTTGTTTTCCTAAATTCTTGAGTCAGTGTCCAATTATCAGTCCAGCAAGACATGTTATAAAAGGTCCATGGTAGCTTTTCCTTTATCATAATTACATAACTTCCCCTCTACTCCAATCTGCCGAAGCCTAGCTCATTAAAATGATCTATAATGCTGCCCACTATTTTTGCACTACTTTATTACATAGTTTTAATCACTTTTTTGTCACAAATGACAAATTGTTACTATGAAACTGGCTAAATAATATAATGTGGTGCAAATCTGAACAACACCCTTAAAAACGGAGTGAGAAAATGATTACAACAGGAAAATAAGAGCAGACCCCTGTGGCTTTAGGAGTTGGATATTTGACAAAAACTTGACAAATGACTTCACTATCAGCAATATTGGATTTTGTGTGTTGCTTTGGCCCTTATGGCCTTCAGAAATATTACATGTTTTGCTAGTCCTCCACTCCTACTAAAAAATTCCTCTGCTGCATCTGAAAGGCACAAACAACAGCCACCCTAAAGGGGGATCAATGAAAGGTGGGGGAAGAGAGAGACGGATGCTCATAATAGCAATGCCGACAAATGGATAGGCTTAGATGGGTGGATGAAGCCTCGGATGAATCTTATCCAGAAATATACAGGGGGACAAAAACTATTGTGAGTCAGCTACTATGGAAACTCTTCGTCTTCTGTCACCAGCCCCATACCTTCTGCTCCTCTGTTACTGATGAAATGACTAGTGATTACAGATTACCTCTCTGAGAAAGGTAAATCATAAAAAACAAGAAAAGCAGATATAAAAAAAGACTATGTAAGAGGATGAATAAAAGATACAATGAAAATGAAATGATGAATTATTTGGACAGGATAAGAGCAGATCACCTTTACTTTCCAGATCATCACTTCAGTTTGACATTCTCCTCCTTTTTTTTACTGCTACTAACAACTATCCTGCACTATTTGTCACTATTTCTCTCTTTCACTCTCTGACTCCATCTGAACTCTGTTTTTTCATCATTCTATGCATTCAACAGACAAAGAGAAAAATCAATACATGTTCTCTCTGGCATCATTCAGGTGGGAATATGAGGCTTAGGAGGTTGAATAAAAGTGAACAAAGGATTTGGTGAGGAGAATGAGAAGTGCTGAATGAATCTGACTAACACAAGATGAAACAAAAGGAAAGATGATGATGACAAAATATTTGGTGACAGGCTGAGCCTAAGCTGTTCTAATACACGTTGGCTTTATGTTATTAAGGTAAACATTTCAAAGATTGAGTAGGGGGGTTGTAGCTCAGGGCTGAAGACTGCCTGCATGGAACATAACGTAGGATGAACTGGAGAACACACATACACAGAATGAAAGGCTATTATAGATTGCATATACTTCAAGATTTATCGAACACAGTTTGGTTTATTTCAGTGTCATGTGACTAAACGATCAAGAGGCTTCCAGCTTCCTGCAACAATTCCTGCACCTCAAGCCCTAGCAGTTGTGGCAGGTCACCTGGGAGATATGATTATTGTGTAGTGCTTGATATGCTCTAAGGCCTTAAATCCCTTGACCGTGCATAGTAAACTTCACCAGCGTCAACAGGTGCACAAATCACCTCAACTAGCTATTTATTAAATGAATGATATGGTGAGAATCCTGCATAATAAAAAGATCTGAAGCATCAGATTGTAGTTCAATTTATTCCAGCCAGGAGGTTGGGCTGTCATGCAGAGCCAAGCTGTCAACTCCTGCTGACAGCTTGCTTGTTTGCGTCTGCATGATGGGCTGACTTCTTTGCAAAACTGCTCTCATAAAGACAATTGTATTTGTACTTCTGATCTGTCAGTTTGGAAAATTCTCAGCACAGGTATCATCAAGTATCATAGCATGTAAAAAGCAAAGTAAAATATTCCCTGAATTCCCTTCAAGTAAAATATGTGATCCACTTGTAAAAATTTATAAAAAAAAACACACTATTTCAAATTAGCATTCTTGATAATACAGAATAGGATGCATTCTACTGTGTGAGAAGTTTCTGCGTGCACATGTATGTGCCTTAGAGGCTGGTAAGGATGGGGCTGGCCAAGGGGAACATTAGTGTGCATAGCCATTGAGAAATTTGCAAGGGTAAGGAAAATATAAGTGCACAGCCCAGGTCTTTGCAAATGGCTGAACACACAGAATCAGAGGCCTAATCGAATAGGACATTAAGCTGACGGAGAGGTGTTCATTTAAATACACATCCCGAAAAGGTCGCATGCACATGCACAAACACAGCTCAATTAAACTCACACAAACGCCGAAGCCAAACAAAGGCATGCTCTCCCATGAACCTAAACTATCAATAACACACACAATACCTTCTCATATTTGCAAAGACACATGCATTCACATAGTTATCTTGCTATTGCTGATCTGTCTTTTTTTTTTTATCTCGGTAGCATTAGTGCCTCATTGCACAGTGCAATTACTGGATGTTTACAACGCCAAACAATGGGCCAGCAAAGCATGCCCTCAAGTCAAACATTCTTTAGATAGCCCAACTGAAGCTGAGGTGACCTAAACTATTACACTATAACACAGACCAATCATTCAAATTGAGGCATCTAAAATGTAGCACAATGCAGTTCCAATGATTAGCCATCCAATGATTGTTGCCAGTAAATCCACTTTTACTAATTAGTATTTGTATAACTTGTTGTATTTGAACAATTTAAAAAAGAAAATTATTCCTCTGCAAACCTTGAAAAGTGCGTC
Organism: Kiunga ballochi; assembly: GCA_037177335.1. Classification (NCBI taxonomy): domain Eukaryota; kingdom Metazoa; phylum Chordata; class Actinopteri; order Atheriniformes; family Pseudomugilidae; genus Kiunga; species Kiunga ballochi. The sequence goes on from JBAMIG010000019.1 coordinate 13,981,043, forward strand.
TTGTGTTCAAAAGAGAATGGCATTAAACATGATTAAAGCCAGACTTAGTCACACCAAAAAGAAGGTACACTAAAATGTTCAATATTACCAACATTTTAGTGCACCTAGATTACAGATAAATCTATTATTATTATTATTATTATTATTATTGTTATTATTATTATTATCATTTTTGTGCCTTAGCTTTTGCAAAGACATTTAATATAGTTGCCCACATCATTAAAACCAACCTGCTTTTACTTGTTTTTTTTAACTTGTTTTAGTTTCTTCTTGCAAATCACAAAATGAGCAAAAAAAAAGGAGAACTCAAGAAGCTGGTTTTATTTTCAGATTGTCTGTAACATGTAATACTGGCAGGGCAGTTCCAGAAAATGACTAAATCTAAATCAAATATTCAGTGTGAGACGCACATGTCAGTCCTCAGTCCAAGGTGACTTAATCAAGCCTCTTTAAAACCAAGACAAGTGTTTCAAATAACTATCACAAAATTGGCCAATCATATCCACACCATCTCCACTCAGTCAATCAACAACAGAGACTAGAGTCTGAGCTGGCAGACGATCAAGAGCTTGGTGAAAAATTACTGCCCTATTGTGTCCCGATTTGCAAACTTGTACAATCATGTCAACGTGTCTCCTCTGGCCTCTGAATAACAAGCGCAAAAGGTGAGCTATTTTTACAGTGCTGATGCTAATGAGGGTGCGTTTGTGGGGTTAGAGGGGTGTAAGACCAATAAATGCCTGAGACTTCATTGCTAATGAATGTGCTACACCGTAAGTGTGTGTCTGTGTGTATCATGCAACCACAAATTATCCAAAATTATTCTGTCATATGAGTATCACGGTGATAAGGTCAAGTGTGATATTAGCGGAGAAGGTGTGTGTGTGTGACAGTGTGTTTGTTTATGCAGACACAGGCAAAATAGTTACTCACTGTGAGATTCACTTTACAGACACAGACATTTACAACAGAGGTCAAACACCTATCCTGTCATTAAACATGAAGCCAAATGACCTGTACATGCTCAGAGGCATGTACATTTACAAACAGTTGGTGCGTTGAGGGATGATCGACCACTTTTGGCCCAGTGACTCTTCATGCATTAATCAGGTCCCCTATTGCCCACCCACTATTAAAATTTAGGCTGAAATGAATTTGACATTGCTGGTTTCAATGCCCTGCATTGATCTGTTTGTCTAGATATGACTCCATCCAAATCCATTTATAGAAGAGGACTTGATGTTGCACACTTTATGCAATGTTGGCTAAACTAAATATGGTTGATATGTCACTTCAGTGTTTGAAGTTGTACAATTTATGTCAGAATTAAATAAATAAAGGGTAACATGTGGACAAACAAAGTTATAATTGCTTGCAGTCTGATGTAGTTTAAATGTCTTCTCTCAGAATCAGATCTAAAATTGAAATAATATATAAAAAAAACAATGATTGTCGGTTTGTCGACTAAAAACAATACAGTGAAATGAGAAGTGTGTAAATAAAAATTACACACACAACATTTAACACAATGACACAGGATGCCAGTGGCTCATGAGGTAGAGTCAATCTGCTGTTGTGTCTCAGGCCAAAACACTTCACCCTCATTGCCTCCAGCGTTGGCATCACTAGTGGTAGAGAGGATTGGCTGTTATTAGGGTAGATGTGGCTGCACATGAAGCTCACCATTACAAAGTATAAATGAGGAGAAAATTAAGAATAGATTCAATGTAAGATACCTTCAATAGCACAATATAAATTTACTTTATACTTTTAATTCAAACGCTTTATTTACATAGTAAAACACAGGGATGTTGCAACATGCTATCACACTAAGTTAGTCTGAACCCAGTGTATAATGGTCCTTCACTGCACGTTGGTAAAAAGTCATTTTAAGAAATAGTAAACCATCACATCCATGTAATTGTGGTAATGCTTTTGTGAGTCTGGTGGCCTTGACTGAGCAGGGGATGCATGACAACATCAGCCATAATGAGCCAGTTGAGCTGAGAACTGTAGCCTCATCAGTTTACATAGCGCCAGCTTTACCAGATTTGCCAAGTTTGGGGTGTTCGTGTCCTCTTGCTCGCTGGATTGTCTTCCGAGGGGCATGTCGAGAGGGAGAGATATGGGTGTGTGAAACAAATGTGTTAAGCTGGTAATGAGTGAAAGGTGACAGGCTGGAGGGGTGATATTTGGAGGGAGGAGGGATGAAGCGGGGGAACTTTCAGATTGGATAGAAGAGGGAAGGATGGGACGAGGGGACACCGTCAGTAAATGGGACAATGACTGGGTGGGGGAAGGAGGGGGTGAGTGTATGGATGGGTGGGACAAAGTGGGTTGTATGTGGGAGGTTGGGGGGCAGTGAGGGTGTGTGTGAGTGAGTGGGCATGGAAAAGGAGGGTTAGGTGTAACTGGGTGGGGGGTTGTATTTTGATGGATTGGTGGGAAAAGACGGGGTGAGCTCATGATCACTCATCTTCTTCTTCTTCACTCCATATATTCTGCTTTGCTCAGACACTCACTTTGTAACCCTGCAGGTTTATTCACTAACAGCAGTTTTCAGTTACATTTATTTGTGTGTTTCTGCTTTTAGTTGAAATATATGATTTAGGCTGTTAAGCATATCTGGTGCTCTTTGACAGTTGTTGACTCAGGCTGTGGTGGAATTGGAGGGCTTTTGTGTGGTGTATTTCAGTCTCCACTTTGCTCTCTGCATATTTTCCTTTTTGTTCTTTCTATCCTTTTTCTAATGAAAGAGGAATTTCGGTCCTCCCCACTCCAACAGATTCATGCAGATGACCATCCTCTTTAAGCTAGGTTAGGTTTTTCCGTCCTTGTTAAATGGAAGTTGTGATGTCCACTGTCGCCTCATCGCCTCATGCATGCTCAGGATGGGGGAAGGAATCCAAATCAAGATTTAATGCAATCTGTTAGTTTTCATTAATTATGCTGTTTTTATTGAATTGGTTTGAATGAATGGTCTGTAAAGTGCCCTGAGATGACTGCTGTTAAAGTGGCGCTAAACAAATCAAACAGAATTGAAAGCTTTTGATTTTGATTTCATTTGATCTCTTTTCTAAAAAAGTTGGGATAAAACTTGTGATTTAAGAATCCAGAAGTTTTTATTGTATTGTCAAATATCATAGCTCAGCTGCAAAAGATTTCTCTTCTGCTCTAAAGAGTAGGCAGTTAGGAAGCTCTTTTTTTTTACACTACAATCTCTTTTGGTTTCCTTCAAACCACACATTACTGACTAATTGTAAACTTAGCCTACAGTTCACCTTGACGTGATTAAACTCTCTTTGGGCAATGTACGAGTTAGGATGTGGGTGTTTTAATACCACAATATTGCTTTGTGTACTGTGTGCATGTGTATTTGTGCAACAGAGAGCAATCAGAAAATAAAAAGCACAAAAACTATAAAGCAGCTAGCTCATACTGCTAACATTTGCTAACAAAACAGCAGGGACATTTTAGTGTTAATAATTCAGTAACTGCTGAAAATGTATTGGAAAAAAAAAACCTGGTAATGATACTCACTATGAAGTAGATATAAAATAGGTGTTATAACCCAACAGTAAAATTGGGAGAAAAAAAACATAGGCAAGACTTCACATCTATAAATATTATTTATAAATGGAAGAAGATGGAACATTTCAAGATAATAAGAAAAATTACACTGATAAAAGGTGATATTGACCTTTGTACCATCATAGATAAAAAAAAAATACAGATGTGCAACACTATATAATAGATTATATTTCCTGCAGCATGTTATTATTCATGTAGAACCCTGCATCATAAAGCTCTATGTACTTCAGGACTCGATGTCATACAAATACCTGCACAAACACAACCTCTCAAAGTAGATTAAGTAAGACTGAAAGCAGTCATTCACTTCAAATAACAGAGTCTGGAGGAAAAGAAGAGGAGCAAGGTAGAGCAACAGATAGATCACATGCTTCAATATGACCGAGGTCACATAATATGAGTTATTGCATACCACTGTACTGTAAATTCACACTGACTGTCAGGGAAGAAGTAAACAAAAGTCTTGCCCTCAACAGCGCAACCACCTCTTTAAAAACCTTGATAAAAGGAAAAATACTTTCTTATCCACCTCTTTGATTGGTGTTATCAGTTTGGGATTTTTCTGCTCCTTCATATTCAATGAGAAGCATTTCAGTGAAACAATCGAATGGACCATGCAAAGTCCCATGATGTTGTGAGAAGAATTTAATTCTTAACAAGCTCATGTAACCTTGGGGGAAAAAATGAAGCTGCTGATGAAACAGGAGTAAAGTAATCAGTAAGAAGAGCAAAGCTTGTTTGACAGTTCTGACAGTGTGTTTTGCTTTTATGAATCATTCAAAAACTCGAAGATAGAATTTCCAAAAATGAAGCAAAGTCTCTGACTGGTTTATTTGATTAATGCATGGCTCACACTGTTCTCCCACAGTGCATTTTCAGTGAGAATGTAACATGTAACAGCAGCAGTTGAACTCTCCCAGTGACATTATCACAGAATAAATTTAATGCAACATTGTGTTTGGTCTTTCTTCCCATTTCATTCATCCACTCTGATGTTTATTAAGACAATGTGGGTCCGAGAGGCAGAGACCCTTCCTACCTTTAAAATCAATCTTAAGACTTTCCTTTTTAACAAATCTTATAGTTAGGGATAGTTTTGCCATATGTTAGTCATGCAGTCATGGGGACGTCCCATAATGCACTGGCCTTCATTTACTCTATTTACTTTATTATCTTCTTTGAACTGATATATGACATCATTAACCTATTTCTCTTCTTTCTGCAGGTCCTGCTGGATAAAAGCTGCAGTATTGTTGTTGTTTTATTGTTGTTCTGTCTTTCCTGTTCTCTCTTTCCTGTCCTCTGTCCTGTCCTTTCCACACCAGTCATACGAGGTGGATGGCTGCCCTCCCTGAGCCGGGTTCTGCCGGAGGTTTTGTCTTCCTGTTACAAGGGAGTTTTCCTTCCCCCTGTCGCTTAATGCTTGCTCAGGCTGGGGTTTGGATCGAAGTCAAGAAATCGAATGTCATGAAATGGTGCTATATAAATAAAGTTGAATTGAATTGAACAATACAGTATTTGTAAAACTTGGATCTCAGGCCTGACAAATGGCACTTTGTCAGTGTAAAATCAGCAACAAAATGCAGGCAAATACAGAAAAGACACCAAATAAATACTGAAGAAAAGTACAACAGTATTATGAATTAATACAATTATTGAAGTATGAATCAATACCCATGGTATAACTGCCAAACACCTGACGTACACACACATACACAGCTTCACTAACAGGGTAAAGCAGCAACAGCAACATCGTGTGTTCTCTTTAAAGATGGGTTTGCCCCACAAGTCACCATTCATTTAAAATGTTTCTTCTCATCTTTTAATCCCTATTTGCAATTGTTCTATTGTGAAATGCATGTTTGGCTTGAGACATATTAAAGTGTGAGTCTGGCTGACAAAACAAGCTGTGTAACAGTTTTTTTTTTTATGTGTGGGGATAGAGCACTCAGAGAAGCAACACAAACAAACCCAAAAACAGGACAAACACAAAGATCCAGACATACAGGACTATTGTTGGTAAGGCAGAATCACCTCATGCTGGTTGTAAAAAGAAAGGTGAAAGGATTGATAGAGACAAAGAGCAGGACAGAGGTGTGGAGATTTAAAAAAAGAAAAGGAGACCTGCTGCTTGAATACACACAAAGAACCGGAGAAAGGAGAGTATAATACTGTGTGTTTAGTGAGAAAGCAAGGGGAGAAAACACTTCAGATGTGGGATGAATGCCTGCCTCTACCACCCTCCCGTTATCGCTGTGGAACAATCTCTACCTTGCAGAGTGTGTGATGGAGAGGTGGAGTGATAGATGCATGGTGGAGGAGATATTTCTAAATCAAATCCGCATTCATGGTATGCATAAATATTATTTTGTTACAAAAAGGTTTTTAAAAAGCAGATGGACTGCAGCTCAGGAAAGAGAAGAAATTCCTAAATTAAAATATTTTTTATAGTAAAGAAGAGAATTCCTTTACACTCTAATAAGGGTTTTGGTAATTCCAGACAAATGATATCTTCTGCATTACACCAACAAATCAACTTTTGCTTTGTTTAACAGCTACATATCAGGGAGGATGTAAGCTGTGTCAGGCGCATCCTACAGTAGACACAGTCTGGTGCATTCTGTGCAGCTCCAATGGAACACCTCAGAGCTTCTGGGATTTACTCAAGTGCACCACAGTTGTGGGTGGTAAGGAAAAGGTTCAAATGATGCTGTTTCATCTCCCTATCCAGACTGAACCTGATAGTCTGGGGAGGAAAACTTCCACTAGAAAGCTGCTTTTGGCATCAAACAACAAGGGCACATTTGTATAAACCGAATTTATTTTAGAGCTCCTGTGATCTTGCAAGTTTGAGATTATTTATGAGATTGGCAAGCTTTACTCAAATATGTTTCCTCTGCATCCAAGTACAACACTGAGGACAACTGTAATTTTTTAAGTGACACAGGAGAATTTGAGAATGTAAATAGCATGTCTAAATCCTACTAGAGATACTGAGACTGAAAATAGATTCATAGACATTCATTTTCTTACTGCAAGGTTAAAAATTCACATTACTTTTAATGTGGACTGAAACAAGTTAGAACCCCAGTTCCAATATAGATGGGATGTTATGTAAAATGTAAATATAAGCA
>JBAMIG010000019.1:14047780-14088556 GCA_037177335.1 Kiunga ballochi
ATTTTCACAACTTTTTCAACTGCACATTCTTATGTAGTTACGACAGAAACCCCTTCTGCCAATAAGGGTCGTAACAGTAACAAGTTAGGCCAGTGTCTGAAACCCAGTTAGAAAAAAAAACTTGAAAATGACATGGTCAAACACAGATGAGGCCAATGGATTCTGGGGATAACTCCTATAAACACCTATTTGGAGCTTGACTTTAACACTTATGGACCCCACATAGACATGCTGACTGAAAAGTGAAACTTAATATTCCTTATTTAATATATTACCAAAATATATATATTTTAATACCTGTGGTGTATCTTTTGGATTTAAACATATTCAAAGTTTAAAAACAAAGTTTTAAAAAGATCATTGTTCTCACTTAATTTTAGTTTATTTAAATGATTTATTTAGAAATTTCTCTGGTCCTGCCACAAGGGTTGTGCACGTATGCGGAAAGCTGCTACCTTAAGGTAGTAAGAAGCAACGCCAAAGAAACACCTGAGCAAGAAACCAGAGGATCTGTAAAAGGTGACCGTCTTATCCCTTTGTGTAAAAGCACATTCAGTCAGTCGGCCTGGTCTGTGAGAGGCTCCAGAAAATGGAACTCCACATCAGAGGAAATTAAACAGTTGCCAACCTATAAAGCTTTCACCAAACATTTGAAACAGTGGCTCATTCATACATACACCTGCAAACAATAAACATGCACCTGTTGTGTCGTGTATTTCTGTATTTTTTTATATGAACTTTTATTATGTATCCCTGTTTTGAATGTTTTTATTACTCTAAACATCATGTATTTCTATTGTTGCTTTGTACTGTGTCATAAACTTGTTTAGTCCTTAGTGTTATGTCTTTACTAAATGTGTATGTCTAAGCTGTTCTATTTGTGTATTTTTACAGTTTTTTTTTAAATCATCATGGCCAGGGGACTACAGATAAAAGATTGCCTTTTGGCTAATTATGACTTATTTACTCATGTATTTTTATGTGTTTTATGAAATTGCATTGCCCCTTCAAATAAAACAAATCTAATCTGAAATTGAATGAACAAGATGCTTTACCATAACAGCAAAATTCACTAAACCAATAGATACGCACAAAACTCCCTAAATAAGCATTTCCCCCAAATTTCTAGTTACCTACATTATATCTACAGGTTTTAATTGCAGAAAAAGCAAAACCTCCTTAGACAGCACACAAGGATACTCATCTAGTTAGAGGAGAGGGTCATATTGAGCTTAGCATTTCAGCAACTGCTGTAAAATACAACAACATCGTAGATGTAAACACCTCATCTGCCTCATTCATCACCTGATCATTCATATTTACTCATTTGAGCTTAGAACTCACAATTCTGAAAATAAATTTGACCACATAAAGGTCAGACTTGTAATCAGAGTGGTATTCTAAAGGGCTTTGCGGCCGAGACTAATGGCTTCATCATCATTTAAAATGAGTTTCCATATATTGGTAAGAGTTTTTTGGGGCAATTTATGAGTGTCGGCCCTTTTTTTCAGCATTAAATGTTACATTTACATAATAAATATTTAAACAATCAAATGAAATTGTAACTAAATTAAAATATAATGTGTTTTGTTTTGTCTGATGGTGTTTATGGACACACATACTCACATTATTAAATCTGTTTTAGCCACACAAAAGACCATTTCACACAAAAAGTGGTGACAGTGCATTACCTGATTCCTTCATGCTACCACACACACAGAACATGTTTAATATTACCTGATGCTGCTCATGCTGCCTGCCTCTGATCCCAGCTTGCATCTCTCCAACTGGGTGGCAACAATCTGACGCTCGGCTTCAAGTTCTCTGGTCAGACGTTCAAACTGAAGCTCCTATACAGACAAAGATTTAAAAAAAGGGTCAAATCTTACTGAAAAAGATAGGAAATAGTGGCATGTCCTTAATGAACAAGCAGAATGGTGGTGCAGTGGTTAGCACTGTGGCTTCACAGCAAGAAGGTTGCTGGTTTGAGCCTGGGCTGGGAGGTTTGTCCAGTGGTCTTTCTGTGTGGAGTTTGCATGTTCTTCCCATGTATGCGTGGGTTCTCACTGGGTACTCCGGCTTCCTCCCACCCACAAGACATGAATGTTTGGAAAAATAACTATGGTTAAAAATGATGCTTTGTAAGTTGCTTTGGTTAAAAGCGTCTGCTAAATGACTGTATATAGTAATAAAAAAAGGTAAATATCAAATGCTGTATCTGAGCATCAATACTGCTGCTGAGATAATGAACTGTAAGCAAAAACCTTAAACTGCTGCACAGAGGAAGAAAGAGGCTAAAGGACATCTGTAATGAAGTGAAAATCTCTAAAAATTGTAACAATCAGTCAGTAGCAAAGCTCTGTTGGCAATTATATGTCAAGCCAAATATTCTTATATTCGCATATATATATCCTCTCCTTATGACAGGTTAATTTAACTTCAAGAAGTTGGCAGAGTCAGTGATTGGAGAAGAAAAATGTGACAACAAAAGACATTTAGAATAAATATCAGTTTGTTTTTTTCTATAGATTCAGTTTACTTAATTTTTTTATTTGTCATATTTGCTTCATTTGTGGTATTCCTGATGGCGACTAAACTTAAGAGATTTCTCTCACGGCATTGATCTTTCAATCCCTCTATCCATCCATCTTCCAAAGACATTACTTGGATTTAACAGAGGCATGATCTTCCTTTTGCATAATTACTTCATGGGTGATTATCTTCCAAGTAGCAACAAGTTTTTAACTCCAACTAATGCGATGAGTAGCATCTCATTTCTTAAACAAACATGTCAAAAAACACATTCCATGGTTATGCAGAGAGTTTTTATTTAAAAAAGAGTCAAACCATTGGCATTCATCAAGCAGCAGTATCAAACATTATGTGATCAGAGACTAAGGTCAGCTGATCTCTTTAATATACTGAATGACCCTGAAGGTACGAGCATACTCCTCGATGCCAGGATTATCGGGCCTAAATTGTGAAAGTGTAGTTCAGGGAGCGAGAGACATTTTCTAGCATGGTCCACAGAGTCTAGACTTGAACACTACTGAGAATATATGGGATGTGCTGGAGAAGACTTGGCAGAGTGGATGGATTCGTCCATCCTCAATACAAGAATAGTTTAAAAAAAAGATTGCAACACTGGATGGAAACAAAAATGTGCTACATTGCAAAAGTGAAACATTGTGACAGCAAATGCCCCCATCGTGAAAGCTAAAGGCGGTCTAATGACAAGAGCGTAAGACTGACCCTCCTTTTTGTTTCACTAGACAGTATAGATCTGTTGTCTATTTATATACAGTACCGAACTACATAAATACATTTTATAAAACATCCATGCCGCCAATATCTATCCTGCTAATTCCAATGAAGTGTCACGGGTAGCTGGAGCCTATCCCAGCAATCTTTGGGCGAAAGCAAGGGTACACCCTGGATAGGTCGCCAGTCCATCACAGGGCCAACATAGAACAAAATACTAGTCACACACATTCACTCCAAAGGATCTTTTTTAAAAATTAATCGACCCAACTTACATGTCTTTGGATGGTGAGAGGAAGCCAGAGTATAACATCATTAAAATAGTTTATTTACCATATGGTAGCATTTGTAAATGTTTTATGCATTGTAGTCTCCTTCCAGAGATGTACCATCCAGCTTTCTAGTAAAATCTAATGATGATCAAAAGCAAATCTTCCATTTCCTTCCAGCTGGACAAAAGTACCCCATTTTGCTTACCTTTATTTTGTTCTTCAGTTACTCCTTGCTAGTGTGAGAACCTTTCATGCAGTATCAAAATCAACATAGTGAAGAGACTTAAGCAAAAGTCTCAATGTGATGAAAAGAGCCATTACCACTGTGCAATGTTTGCATCATGTCCTGCCCCCTGAGTGCTTCTTGACTCACATTTCCAACTTGAAAAGTGCCTGTTGAAAGTTTTCACATACGTCCAGCATCCATGGGAAATTTCCAGACAAACATTTTTGCTCTATGTGTTAGAAACACAATGAATCTTTAAATCTTTTAAGTAGTCCAATGGTATTTCAGTGTTAAAGTAATGGAAACTGCAAATGTTAAAAGCATTTCCTGAATGATCTAACAATTACAAGTTTGTTTTTGAATAAATTCACACAAATATAGAAACTTAAGACATATTATCTTTATCGTCCTCTTAAAGTATTTTTTAACAACACCTAATATTGCTATAGTTATACGGCGTGTGTGTTTTAAAGCCTAAAGTGACTCACAGCTCCAATTTCAGCCATCAAGTTAAAAGCCTGGCAAGTAATATTCAGATTTAAAGTAGGAATCAAGGTGTGCAAATACACTATGTGGGCTTATAGGTGTGGGTTAAATACAACTTTACAACCACAGGGAAGAAGATCAGTACTGTTGTAAATCCAACACACAAAAGATATTTTGGATGATGAGTGCATGTGTGTGTGCAAAAGAGAGAAAAAAAGTGTGAGTAGAAGAGAGAGTGTTTGCAGGTTTGATTGGTTTTCTCAAAGCCATTTTGAAGCTCTGAATGAGATGATCCCCCAGTCGCTATCTCAAGCCTCCAACCTCAATCCCGTCTCCCCAACACAACATAGCACAATGCAATTCATCTTCTTTTTCATGCATACTTCCAGCAAATACGTACTCGTTTTCACCAGTCGTCATCCTTTACTTAAGTGTGAGTAGTACTTGAAATTGTAATGTAGCCAAAACTAACCCCCAAAGTACACTGTACATTGTATCAGTTACTTACCAAAGGAAATTCCTTCTTTGAAGAATAACCTGATATAAAATGGCATATCAGTCACATTAATATTCTGCTCATATGATGCAGGTTCACACAGAATTTAATGAGATCATCTTGCACAATTAGACCACTAGTCAGCCACATTCCTCTCAACCACATTTCTATCTTTCTTCTCATTTCTCCTCATGCTAAATGCTAAACTCACCATGCTAAATTTTGCACTGAAATGCAAAGGGATAAATCTCACACATGTGAACAACAAAGTAGTAGGTGCAGCCATCCCTATGATTTGTAAAGCGAGTCAGTGCTGAGAATTTCAGCAGGCTCTATTAAACCCTCTGGACCCATAATTCTAAATTACAGCTTTGTTTTACAGTGAAGTGCCTTGCATCAAAGCTCAGCTCTGCTCCTCATAGCAGACTGCTTTGTCATCTTGTTTGCCACAGCTGCAAATGGTTTATATCATCAAGGTGTAAAATGCAAATCCAAGCATCTACAGTGACATTATGCTAATTAATGATATGTAATATACCTAAATAGCAAAGTAACTCAAATGTCTGCTATGGTTGTATGGTAATGACAAAATGCTGAAACACCTGGGAAACCTGTCAAGCAAGTTCTGCATTAGGGCAAAATCTGTTAAATTATTTATAGATTTTTTTTTTTTACATTTAGATCATTGGCTCAAGGAAGCATTTGTTGCTAATGTGTCAAGCTTCTTAATAAATAATTAATTGGTACTGTAAGATAATATAGCAATAGTGAAATGGCCAAAGAACAGTAAAAGTATGTTTACCTTTTAAATGATTAACCTCAAAATACACTGAATGCAATGTGAATTGAGTAGGATCACACCAATTAATAACTGATTAATTATCCCATGATTCAATGTGATAAGAAATTTTATATTATAGATTAAACTTTTTTAAAGAGCAACAACCATCTCAAAAGAAGATGCGGGGGTGGGGTGGGAGGAACGTTAAGTTTTAAAAAAGTGAACTCCTCAGTATTTACCCATTTCAGGAAATGCAACAAATTCTACAGATTTATATCAATGAGAGATCAGTGTTTACACTAAAATGCTAATGTGAAAAACAGAAATGGCCTTTTTGACCCTGTTGGCAAGCTTTTACACAAGTGTCTCGTGCTTAACGACTAATTTCTGTTCTCAGATGAATTGAGCAAAAAAAAGCATCTCCCCTTTCTTATTATGGAAATTTGCATTTGGAAGCAATATTATTCCAAATATGCTCTGCTAACAAAAAAAAGGTCAATCACAAGGCACCTCTCATTCTGACATTGTAGAACAGCTAAATCTAAAATAACTCATCCTTGTGGAGTTCTTAAAGTGATTCCAAGGGGAAAACAGCTTTACTTTTACTAAAAAGTCATACTAACAGTGCTTTCCCTTCCCATTTTCTTTTATGCAGGTCTCCATCTCTTTAATCATCAAGAACAAGATTCCTTCTGAAAGTCATTCTTAGTCCAAAACCACTCCTGTCAATGTAACAAAAACCAGATACAAGGTGCTTCACTCATCAAATAGAATCTATTGTACTTCATATTATATGGGAAAATAAGACAGGGTTCATCAGAAAATGGCACTTCTTACCAAGATGTAGAAGCCTTTCCCATCATCCACACTATTCTTTCCTTCTGACTTGAAAATAGTCATTTTACGAGTTGCCAACAAAAGGCCTTCAACAAAATGGAATGGAGTCATCCATTTTCTACCTTATTATTGTTTACTTTCAGGAGAAAATTTCTTTCCTGGATCTGACTCCTCTATTGCTTTCCTTGAGCAATCACACAAAAAAAACCAACGAATCAATACAGCTTTCATTCCTGTAGCAGGAATGTCTTCGCTGCTTTTTATTTTCCATAACTACTGAGATGCTTTCTATATAATTAAAGGCACAGACATAAAGGTATTTCTCTGAATCTTTGCTGTATGCTGTCAACATCAAGTCTCATCTTATGGGTACTTTTTGGAGATACAAATCAAATTTAATCAAAATTTAATGACTACTTCTACATTAATAAACTTGGTATAAAAATATTTATGCTATTGATGCAGGGTGCTGGAGCCTATAACAGCAGCTACCAGGAAAGAGTCATGGCAGAGTCTGCAAAGGTCCATTGCAGTGCAAAGTCATTTACTCTCACTCCAAGGAAGTCTTTAGAGACACAAATTAACCTAACAACCATGTTTTAAATAAGGAATGAAGCTGGGGTATTTAGAAATTAGAATTTATCTCAGGACACATCTGCCAGCTACATAAAATTAACTCTAAAATTATCTCTTTTAACCCATGATTGATATTATTAACCCATTATTAACCTATAAACATTATAAGGGACAAGAAATCTGAACATGACACAAACATACAACCCACAGATGAAGGGGAAGTAAATGTTATTACTGTGGTGAAAACAGTTCACATTGTAAGTTAATCGTTTTCTGTACCAGATTCTGGTACAAAGGATTTACAAGTTTAAATGTGAAGGTAAAATTTTACAAGCAAAAACTGAAAACCATCTCGGATATTGGGTTGAGCTACAGTTTAAGTCTTAAGACTTGATTAATGGGTGCAAAACAATATTTTATAGAGGGAGGCTCTCATTTTCATGCAATACACTACCCAGTTCATCAATCTGTTGAAAAAAAGTCTCTACTGTTCATTTTTAAAAATCATCCTATCGCCCCTCTAAAAGTCAGACCGTGATGCAACTATGGAGATTAAAACTTAAGAATTTAAACTCAAACTTTATGTGTAAAGATAGAATTTAAAAAAAGACAATTCCACTGCATTTTTTTTTACAAACCTGCATGCAGACGCCACATCATCCAATCCAGTAAGTAGTTATTTTACTAAGAATGGTGATTTGATTACCTTGATGCATGCTTTATTGACTTCAGTAGATCCAAAACTAATTAATTATTTAATTTTTCTACGTTATCCGAGTATTTCAAAAACATATCGAATGTAAAATTTCTCCATGTTTCGCAGGTGTTCTGTACCGGTGTCACCGCCTCTGAAACAAATAGCACAAAGGAAGTAGCAGTAACAGTGAAGCACAAAGGTCTCCATGGTAACTGTATAACAACATACAACCCCCCAGCATAATAAAAATGGGATGTGACTCCTCCCAAGTGATTCCTCCCCTTTCAAATACCTGAACTGCTCTCACCAATGTAGTAAATCTGCTATAGATCTATTTTGATACACCTATGCTAGTAGAGAATCTAAATAGTGCTGAAGTTGGGTGTTTCAATATGGATTTGTGTGGATCACTATGGATCTTTTCACTCATGTGTAAAAATGCTTTAAGAACATGTTGCCCCTTTGAAAGAAAGAATTCATTGAACTACTGTTGCAACAAGGTTCTTTTTTAAAGTTTTTTCCCTACAACAGAGCATCTCAATATCTCTTGTTTCTATTAATTCAAATCCTTAAAGAAAACTTGAACAAAAAAAAAAAAGATAAAAGAAAATTGGCTTTCTAGCAGCAAAGGGTAAAATATGACAGCTGCACCCAACATAGAAATACTTCCATTTAAAAAACGGGAGTGGGAACTAAAAGAAAATACCAATAAACACCTGATGAACTGCCAATATACATCAATTCTACAGTAACATATAATGCTAATCATGAATTTGGTCTAAATCTAATTTCAAATCCATTAATTTTTTTAACCAGTGTAAAAAATCAAGTAAATATATAATGATCAGTTTCTTCACTGACCCACTGAACCTGCAAACAAGTCTAAGATTTGAAGTGAACAACTTCCAATTCCAAATACAAAGCATGACAAATAGCATCTTATGAGTAAAAGCTTAAACCTGCACGGGTTTTTAAAAACATTGCAGCTCATTGCATGAAGAAGCCATGTATGCGGTTTGTCAGAGGGACGGCAACTTTCTGTGAGTGTTTATGAAGCAATGTTATTTAAAGTGTGTTGCATTGGACTGAATGCAGTCACAAATCACACAACAGAACACTGCTGAGCAGCTAAATCTTTCAACCTTCCTGGAAATAGAACCAGCATATTGGCCGCAATTTTACATATATGTGCACTTATTGTGTGTGTGCTCAAAATTAGATCCACTTCACTCCAAGGAATTAAAGTCTAATAGTGTCAGAAGCATTAAATGCTCATATAAATCCAAAGAGCATTACTTTATCCACAGCAAATCTTCCAAGGCTTTTCTTTAATTAAAAGAAATTACATGAAAACAATAAAAATCTAAAATTAGGAAACTGACAGCTCTGAATGTTGTGTTCAGAATATTCTTCAGCATGACTTCACAGAATGTAATGCTCTTTATAATTTATGTTTTCCATTTGAAAGACGAGCTTAAAAAACCTACATTGTTTATTCTCAGATTTTATTTGAAGGAGTAGATCATAGCAGCACATTTCCCCCACAATTTAGCGATCTTTCCCCATCAAAATATTCTGCTATGTGTTCTTGCCCTTAGATAAGGTCTCCCCACAACAAGGTGACTAAGGGCAGATAATCTTATTGAATCAATGCCAAAAGGTGATTAAATACAGAGCTGACCTTCAATAAGATGTTATCTTGTATGCTTTCTTGTGCCAAATCTTAGCCATTAGCATATAGCCATAAAATTTAAGAAAACTCAGTAGGAAAGATAATAAATAAGAGTTGGTGATTAGGTCACTTACCATTCCTCTGTCACAACACGGCATGCTCAAAAAAATGTTATAAAACCCAAATCTGCTATGAAAACAATGTTATTCAAATTTTGAGCTTATCTAAATCATTGCATATTGAAATAAGTCCTAGTTCCTTCTCTTAAAACTTTTTGCTACAGTTGATGTAGCCTAGATGTGTTTCAAATTTAGCTCAAGCTTTCTTTTTTTCCCCTCTACCCTTTCCCTGCTTGTCTTGTCTGTCAATTTAATGAGTGTAAAATAAAAACAAGTTTGGAGAAGAGCTCAGAGGAGGAAGCGTGCACTGGAGGAGAGAGACAGAGAGCAACAGAGAGAGAGAGGAGGAAGAAAGAAAAGAAGACTCAGATGACTGCTGATGAACGCCACATGAGATGATGCCCAAGGGATGGATACCCGATCCACTCCCAGTGAATGCACAAGTATGTGCAAAACAGAGGAGTCAGTCAAAATCTTTCTAGGTGGGTTTACAGTTACCTGCTGTGGGGCACACATATATATAATGTGTTGCTGAACTTCTGTCTTTGTAAGGAGAAACACCAGGTCGTAGGTTTGTCACCATCAAACTGCTATGATTTAGTTTGTGAGCCATTTCCCTCTGTAACCAATGCTACCACACAGTCACTGAGGCAGAGTTGTTCACAACAAATTGTTCTTCAAGACTGGTTTTCAACTATAAGGTGACATTTTGTGCATTGTTTTAATAAGGTACTATACTCTGCGCTTACAAAGTATACATCTGCATCCTAGTTTATACACAGATGTATTAACCATCTGGCAAGGATTAAAAATACAAGTCAAAAGCCTGCACAATAAAAAAAATAACAGTGCAAAGGACAATTTTTCTTTATTATGTGTTAACTTGGTAATTGACACAGATTCTTTTGCGTAGCAAACAATTTATGATTGCCATTGTACGCAACAGACACGGCTCTCCTCTGGCAGTCACGACTTGTTTTTCTGCATCAGCTTTTAAGAAAAATTCCATTTCAGTTCAAAGCAACACCAAATGGGTGCTCTTCAATGCGATTATGGGCGCACAAGTAACGCAATGGACAGTGCATCTGCAGCAATAACAACAGCAAAGTATTGCTGGAGGAGATTATGCCTCATAAATGCAAAAACAGAAGTAAATGGCTGAGGATGACATGGAAAAAGAAGATGAGGAAACGAAATGGAAAGATAATAGAATAGAGTGATGAGTTCATGATAAACTAAAGAAGAAAAACTAAGTTTAATTCTGTGGGAATTGTGCAGGGTTCTGCATGTTGAGAAAACTTGAAAGTAATCAGCTAAAGACTTTTTTCTGCTTTATTTTGAACTGAAGCTTAAATAAAAAAAGAACAGGACCATTTTTTTCTTGTTTCATAAAGATATTTATACTTTATCCAAAAGGCTCATTTAGTTAGAATAGAAAACATCCAGTTGCCTTTATCCAAGCTGCGTCATGAGCTTAAGGTTTGTTGTTAAATCTAATTAGACTTTTAACTTGCTCTTGATTCAGAGTTGTGGCCAAGTAATAGGAGCCATTCATCTAACACCCCAAAATGACAGTTTATGACAATAAAAATGGTCATTGTCACACTAATGTGTCTATATTGCCTATATTGATTTGTATAAAGTTGATATGAAAGAGAAAACTACTGCATGTACAGTGAACAGCACTCAAAAATGTTGCAAACAAATCTCCCGTCCTTAGCATATAATCACACTACAGTGATGTTAACGTCACATTACATAAAGCACCTTAAAATCTGGATGAAACAATGAAACCATTCACATTCCAGGAGCAGTTGTTTCCCAGCAGCATCCAGAGACTGAAATGCTCCAGGCCCCTCTTTTTCCAGCTGCATTTTACATTCCACAATAGTGTCATATACAAGCAATTTCCAAAATAAATTTTATTTTCTTTTTGCCTTTTAAAGCAGCAGTCTCACCCCACACTGACAACCAATCTGTTAGTTTGTCTGGAGAGTCAACACTGATCAAGGAGTCATTGAATGAATTGTATGTCATTTCCAATTTGTATTTGTGCTTTCATATTACTGGAGAAACATGGCTTCAAAATAAACACGACATTTTTTAATAGAAAAGAAAAGTATCATCAAACAAAGTTCTGGTTACAGGCCTGCTATTTCCAACTAAAGGCAGAATCTTCTCCTGAAGAAACAAGTATTTTTTAAATACAGCAAAAATGTCTGACATTAAATTCTTTTAGCTTTTTTTTTTAGCATTTAGCATGGTTTTAGCAGTTAGCGTCGCTGTTTGTCACAGCGATGCTTACTGGACATGAAACATCCGGTTATGTTTTATGTTGATTAATCATTAATTAGCAAAGCTCAGCTTCCTTAAAAGAATACATCAGTCTCAAACTGAAAATATTGTTTGTCTTTCACTTTCAAAGCAGCACAACCTTAAAACTCTGAGCTACAGACTCATTTGATGGTACGCTGACTTTGGATATGAATATTCAGGAAGCGCTTGTTGCTATGCAGCAAACTGCTCATCCCAACTTTTTTTGTTGATGCTGTTATTTTACTTATTTATTTATTTTTCATCATCATTTCAACAAAGCTGTGCTTTGGTTTATTTATGTCACAAATGACCATACTGAATAAAGGCTGAAATTAAACCCCAAGAAAACAGTCAAGGAAAGGAAAGGAACAAAGTGACAAAGGAAGAAGATAATAAGAGAATTTAATGGGTAGAGAGCACTCAAGAGAAGAGACAGGATGGGATTATGTTTCCCTGAACATGGAACGTTTTAAAAGAACTGGAAATGAAAAGATCAGATTTTGTGGAATGATTTTATATCCGGGGCTGCACAGTGGTGCAGTCGGTTAACACTGTGGTCTCACAGCAAGAAAGTTGCTGGTTTAAGCCTCGGCTGGGGGAGGTCTGAACAGTGACCTCTCTATGTTTGCATGTTCTCTCCGGGTACTACGGCTTCCTCCCACAGTCCAAAGACATGCACCTTGGGAACAGGTTGATGGAAGACTCTAAATTACCTATAGGAGTGAGTGTGTGTGTATGGTTGTTTGTCAATGTGTGTTGGCCCTTTGATGGACAGGTGACCTGACCAGGCTGTAACCCGCCTCTCATCCGATGTCAGCTATCGCTTATTTAGGGAATAAGCAATGGATGATGGATGGATTTAAATCCAGAATTAGAGCACTTGAGACCACCTCCTTAACCTGCAATTTTTTATTATATAATTTCTACCTTATTTTTATTGTTGATTGTAACTGTAATTTTTGCTGCATCATGACCAGGACATCCTTGAATAGATGTTTTTAATCACAATGGGACTTTCCTATTTAAAATAAATACATAAAATTAAATAAATGGAGGACGTGCAGCTGAGGTCAACGAGTCACCTGACTTTGTTTTTCTGCTATTTTGGAAGGGAAGCAGTCCAGTGTCAGACCAGTTAAAATAGGACAGATTGTAGTGTGTGTAGTATTCTTCCTGGTCAAAATGATGATTTCATGCAAAGATTTGACAAAGCTGTTTAATCATAACAATATTTGTTTTTTCATTACAGATGCTAAAACTGTGCTTAGCTTAGACAGATTTTAAGCTAACTGTAGTTATCTTTGTTTTATGTCTATAGTGCATTTCACAACAAAGCAGCAATAGTATTTTGTTTTTTATGTATTACTTTAGCTCTTTTATTTAAATATTATTTTCAACACATTAATTCCTTTGAATAGTTTAAATTCAATGTAAAGCAAAAGGATGGAGGAGGAACTAATATACTTTTTCAAGACCATTTTACATTTTCTGAACATGATCTACCTATCTAACCATTCAAAAGTATAAAGAAAAATAACTCCCCCACACTTTATGTTCTGTTCTTTAGATTTAGTTTTTTTATCCCTTAAATTAATACAGCAAGTTTTTGAGCTATGTAGAGTTTTTTGAAAAGCGGAGACAAAGAGGAAACGGCTTGAAAGACAAGCAAGTCAAACTAAAAGCTAAAAATTAGCCATTCATCAGGCCAAGCCCAGGTTAACTGTTTGTCATTGTATATAATATACTGTATGTATATATATATATATATAAAATGTTAAAGTAAACAAATAATGTCAAGAAACACCAGTATGTGTTCAGAAACTGAATTCTGGAGTTCACATAAAGAAATAAATGAAAATAGAGACTTGTGACTGCAAACAGCTGGGCCATAACAGCTTTATATGGTACATTGTAAATGTGCAACAACCAAATCAAACTTTCCCTCGTAAAACTATTTAAGGGCTCTAAGGGAAAAATAAATCAAATCTCAGTCTCCAATTTATTTTTGATGCAATGTGTAATCCTCGTTAAAGTTTGGAAATGAAGTGTATTAAGAATGTAAGATAGATTTACACATAAAATCATGCATGAGGAAAAAGTACAAAAAAGGATGAAATTGACACAAGGAAAACAGAATTGTTTGCTTGTATGTTCACTGAGGTAAGTGAGGTGACTCTGCTGTATTTCTGTGAGAAATTAACAGATGGCTTCCTCCTTCCATAGTATGGTTTCAGGTTACACAGCAGCCAACTGTTACATCACATGGTTACACCCAGATACATTATTCAACAACTGATTTGTTTATGGAACTTCGGAGTCTTCCTGGAATCAAAATATTATTTTTACATATCAGATATGGATTTTGTGTAGCCTGACGAAGCTCTTGTGTGTCGTAGTTAAGCTGTAGACAAAGAAACTTAACTTTGGTCAGAAGCTGCTGAGATGTGTTGACTCTGGTGTTATTCTTTGCTAAAATGTTGGCTTTTTTGTTGTTTCTAAGTGTGGAGATACTTTCTGTCTTAGAATCAAAGACAAAAACATGCAGCTTGACTGGATGTGTCAACAGAGTGACTTAGCTTGCAATGCAATGAGAGTTGGTCACTTATAATGACTCCAGTATGCTATTTGTATAATGGTGGTCTGCTACTGCAGTAAAATTTAAGTGATCATTATGATTGCATGCATGTTTTTGTTTTTCTATAAATCAGTGTCAAGTTAACTTTCATTCAATGCTGGTCCAACTTGAAAGACCCGGAAGAGACCAGACACCAGGTTCAACTCGGCTTGAAATCAGTTTTTTTTTTTGCAGTTTTAAATTTGCAGACTTGAAGACTTGCAGGTTGAAAACCTTAAAATAAATTAAATCAAAAAGAAAAATAAAATTAATAATTGATAACTAATTAACCTGTGATACGTTTAATAATACTATGTATATTTTAAGCATTTAACCATCATGTTTACTTTTAAGTATTTATAAATCCGAAAATAGTAGTTTTGCATATAATATATACATATAGACTATACAAATACTAATCCAATTGTATATATACCAAAACCCAAGCTAAAGATAAAGTCTCTATTTACCATCACCCGCTAATTTGTAAGCATTATGAGCAGACGCACTGTTTAAATAACCATGGCGCATTAAAGATAGACGCCTGCGACTATGCGCCTGTACTACATTGTTAATATGGTGTGGGCCAAGGCGCACCAGACCAAACCAAATCTAAAGGTAATGTAAACTTTAAGTGAATAATTAGAGGTTAGTTTTGCTAAAATATTAATTTATTTAATAATAAAGTTTACTAATAAAGATAAAGTAAATAATTTGGAAATTATGGGTTAAAAACCAGAAGAGTTGCTCTTAGCACAACAATCGGTATTAAAATATTTTGGTACCACAGGATGAATATATCCATCTTGTCAAGATAGTCAGTTTGATATTTTTAGTCCATGTAACTGTTAAAAACTGTTAAATACAGAGGCATTTGTCAGATTATTTTCAAAATAATTAAGTTAAATTAGTCATATTGCAGCAAATTCCATGTTTTTTCTTTAACAAATCCATTTTCTTCTTAGTTTAGAAACATAAAATGATCATGTTGCTCTGTTTCAAGATCTTAAATGCGTAAATGTAGATGTAACATGAAGACAAATAAATGACCAGTGGCATTTTGGATAGGGTCGATACAAAAGGAAGGTTGTTAGAAAGAAGGGATCAAGGCTTCTTGGAGGCTAGAAAAAGAAGATTACAGCTTTAAAAGGTCACCACTTTACATCCCTGATTAGAAAGTCTATTAAATATTATCAGCTGCATGTTACACATATGTGCAACGCCACATGCAAGTGTTAGCTACTGGCTTGAAATGTTGAAGACAGCGTGACTGGGTTCATGCTCAGTGAGTGTGATTTTAGCCACAGACAAAATGCCATTTGGAAAATGTCACTGCCTAAATGCCAATGCAGCTTTCAGTGCCTCTGTGTGGGTGTTTGCATGCGCATGTGTGTGTTTCTGAGTGAGTGTGAGAGAGACACAGAGTTTAGGTTTGCACATGCTTTCATAACACACCAACTTTTGATATAAACTATCTACCAACTGGATTTTGTTTAATTGGCAGAAGAAGCTTGTCTGGGGATGCATCGTGTACTAATGGTGAAGGTTTTATTAATTCAAAGAGGAACCTGCACTGCTGTGCATATTGGTTTAGAAACTTTGAATTTGTGCATATCTTGGCATGCATTTTAAAAAGGACATTCAGAAAGACTTAATCTGCTGTCCGTCTTTTCAGAGGGTTTGGATTTGAGATTCATGCTGTAGCTGATGCTCTTTGGAAAGCTGGCTTGAGAAATAGGCTAGTTCAGTACGTAATTATGAAAAAGACATTAGAGTAAGGACAGAAAAACTGTTTAGGGATGTGAGATGAATATATTTAATTTAATATTCCACAAACAGGATTTATTCATTTAACTAGAGGTGATGGCAGCTTATGATTTAAAAATTGCTTTGACTAAAAGGCAGGGATTTTGGATTTCTCACTGCAGCTTGGAGAAAAGAAAATAAATGTATAAACAGTCCTCTTAGTGCCTACTGGCACTGTGCCCTTGAGCAGGGCACTGACTGTTTTAGTGCCACTGGAGCTGCTTATTGATGTAAAATATAGCAACAGACTGTGGCTGCCAGTGCTTACAGGAGAAGGAGGGTGATTCTGAAATAGAGCAAGCATGATCAGCAAAAGTCCTCCACGGACACAGGACAAAGAAAAAAAACAACACAGCTATTCAACCAGCAAGAGTCTCCTTAACTTCTATGTCAGCTTTTTTTTGTCCTGTGTGCACCTTCTATTTCCACCATATGATATGACAGGAGACTCCAGAGCTGCACCAAAGGTCATCCATCCACTAGAAATCACAAACACTTGTTTTGATAGATTAGCCTGCGCAAGCACATGCAAACCTTTGCAGTCCCTTGTATGCTCATGGAGACCAGTCCAGTCAGAGTAATGCAGACACATCATGTACAAAGTGAACTGTATGCCTCACTGGACATTGAAAATGCTTCGGGTGTGTGAATGGATAAAATGGATAAAAAAGGATCAAATGAGATACACTTTTAAGCTAAAGAAATAGAAATATTTTAATCTGACTACTGAACAGACTTCGACTTGCGTCTATGGTATTTTTGTTTGTCTACAGAGGCTCCTGTAACTGCATGTCAGTGCCCTATGTTCATCCAGACACGTGTGCATGTTCACGTGTCCAAATATACTTCACACTGAATGCAAATGCACGTATGAAAGATGCAGTACACTGTAGTGACAAACATTACAAATGGTCAAATCACAGACACTCTTTGGCACAGTTTTTATGAAGGATAAAGCGCTTCAAAAGCTACTCTTCTACTTGGTATTCATTTACATCATTTAAATAAAGCATTAACACTTCAATCAAAACAGAACTGTGATGCTCATTGTCAAGAAAATCAACAGTGACTTATTACTGTATGTAACAGTACATACAGACATCCAGTAGTAGCATAAAGATTAAATTAACAAAACAATATATAAGCGTATGTTCGTGATTGACAATTAATACAGCAAACCTTCCTAATAAGCTGCTGCCCTTGTTTGGTAAAAGGATCCTTCGAGCTGCTTACTTTACCCATCTTACCTCCTCACCCCATGTCTGGATAACAAGATGACTCCAAGCGCTACTGTTTGTCATAGTAAAATGTGTTTTCATTCTAAAGAGCAGTCATGAGAACAGCAGTCGTTTCTGTGTTGACATAAATGCCACTTACAGCTTTAATCCCCCCTGAGGCTCCGTTTGACCGGTCATCTCTTTTCCATCTCATGTGATCATTGCCTGGTTTGTTTCACTGTCACATTTTGGCCTCAGCTCCTCTGCATTGAGATCTGAATATACAAACATGTTGCTCTGTTATCATAAAGTACATAGATCACCTTCTTTTGTTTGTTAACTGTCTTGTTTTGCTTTGTATTAAATCCAAAGTGTGTGCTATTTTATTGCATTGGCTGTTGAACTGGAGGGTAAACTGCAAGTTGGACTATCTTCCTCAGGATGAGAACAAACGTGTGTAAACATGTAGACATAATGCTCCTCATGCTCAAACAAACTCCAAGAAATTTGTTTTAAGTTTTAAGTTGAGTTTGAATGACTTCCAAGTTTGACACAAACTCTTCTAATTTTCACTAATTTCATTTCATCTTGTTCCATTTTTTACTATTAATGTTTCTAGCTTGTTGTAAATGTACTTTTTAATGCTTCTTCTATGCCCTGCTGCAACTTTGTTTAATTTTAAACACAGTTTACAACATTATCTTGTAAATAAAATATGCTACACAAACAATATTCCCTTCCTTCTTCCTTATCACACAATAAAATGTGTGATCAGATACAATTCAAGCTAAACTGTCATAGACCTTTGTTGTACTCCTGCATTAGTCTTTATTGGGAAAAATCTTTGAAAACAATCTTAGTCATTTTAGCAATAAATAGTTATTGACAAAAATTTGTATTATTAAACAACATTAACTCTGGTTGGCAGCATTAATGTGTATAAAGCACATTTTGCTGATGTGTGCTCTGCAGATGAAAGCACAAAATAAAGTTTCGCCCTATTTCTATATATAAACAACTTGACAAAAGACAAGACAATTCCAGCTCAGCCACATATATAATCAAATTCACAATGTACAAGCTTTAATCTTCATTTAGTAAATTAAATTCCCTCTGTCACACTTTCAGGACTGTGTCAACAACGCTCTCCAGTGTCAGTGTCAATGTGAATGAGTGATTAACTCCACCACATAGACATTTGGGCTCACATACAAGTCTGGTATGTTTTTAAATTTTTTCCACACACACATACACACACACATTTAGACTAGCTCTTTGGCCTTTAAACATGCCGTCTCATTTCTGAGTTGTGCACACAAACAGAGATGTAATCTCTTAGCTGCTGACTCCACCGCTAATTGGCAACAGAGATGCTGTCACCGAGTGGGAGATGAACACTGTAGCCATGGCGTCTCATTAGAAAGAGAGAGAGGAGGATGGAAAAAACAGAGGAGTGTGGAGAAAAAGTGAGAGGAAAAAGAGAGCAGAAGTGTCATTGGGGGTGAGAAAAAATGTGCACATAAACAAGATCCCTTAAAACAAGAACAAGTGTGTCAACATGCATGCACGCACATGCATAAAAGCGACATATTTGAATGTATAATTCTAAATCAATGAGTACATTTGCATGTGTGAGTCAATCAAAGTGTCATTTATGTGTCAACAACTATAAGTGTGTACTCTGTTGGAACATGTCTGTGCTGCCTTTAATCCACACAGGTTCATTTAAGCACAAACAAAATTTGAGCTTTTTCTTTGTGCAGCTTTGATTTGTTAAAAAAAATTGTTATGTGCAGCCATATTTCGATCTTGTAAAAAAAAAAAAAAGATTTGCACAAAAAGGTGAATTAATTAACACTGAATTCCTCTAATTCCTTTAGGATTAAAGTTACACATTTAGTTTTATTGTTAGGGTTAAACTGTAAAAACATAAGTAACTCCCACTCGGATTCATGTATGTGTTCCTGTGTGTACTTGCAGAAATTAACTGTCAAATTTTCCTTCCTCTTGGCAATGCATCATTAGATGGAAACATGGCTACCGGCCCCCCTCTGAGAAAAATGAAGGCTAGAAGGGTGTGACAGGAGGAGGGATGGAAGATGATAAAGAATGATTAAAAAAGAAGAGAATGAAAGGGGAAGAAAAACTCCAGTGGATGACAGCAGGAGGGTTATGTACACAGATGATGTGCATGAATGCAAAATAGAAAGCACTGCTATTTAGACTGGGAGTTGTGAAAAAAAAAAAAAGACACCTCGGGTGAAAAGAAAGGCTGCACAATGTGAGAGAAAGAAACAACTGTCATGTGGTTCATTTCAGTTTGCAATCTTTTTTTTATTTAAAAAACAACACTTGAGGTTTGGTGAAGTATAAAAGCTGTATCTGACTTGTTTTGATTATGCACATTCCCGAGCCTGGAACTTCCCTGGAGTGTCGGGAAATGGAGAAACTACACATCACAACTTTGCTTTTCAGCCCAGTAACTATCTTACAAGTGTTATATTTCACTTTACAGAACCCCACTGAAGGATAACAAGACTTTCAACATCAAATTTTATCTTCAAATAAAGATTTATAAATAAAAGGAAACACTGCTCTCATTATAATGGACACACAACACATCAGATGGAGCATAAAGACCCAAGACAGAACTATGGAAGGAGGTGTAGAAAAGGGGAAATGAATCAAACAAGAGCTGTTTTTTTTAGAGAGCTTGGAGAAAAACAGAACAGCAATAATCCTGTTTTTATTAAGATGATTAGCTTCTCTGTGTTGACATGTTTTTCTCAGTGTAAGTATCTAATTGCGGGTTTATAATATTTAAAATATCATTTTGGCAATATTTCAACAGCACTTTCCAAATGAAATAGGTCACATCAGTTAATTAGGACCCCTTTTTTTCTGAATATCAAAGATGGTCCGTTCACCTAAAAGTCGCCGGCTTGAAGCGTTTCATACTTAACCTTTACTGAGCGAGTCTGAAACAGCTGATGTGTTCAAGAAAAACTGGGGGGTTGAAAAGTACGGCTCTCCCACACCACTGTTTAATGCATAAGATTATTTCTCTGCATCACAAATGAAGTCAGTTACCCTACTCAGTCACACTTTAGACTGGTGCCAATAATTACTTCAATCCATTGGCTGAAACCCACTTAGCCCATTGCAGGGTCAAGTAAGAACGGAGTCCATCACTGCTGCTCTTAAGTGAGACGCTGCATAGACCCTCGACAGATTATGAGTCCATCAAATGGACACAACCAAGCATCCAAACTAGTTTATATGAAAATTTAGAAACCACAATTAATTAAATTAAAAATTCAATCATTTGGACAATAAAATGAAGATGGAATACAAATGAATTCACGTGTGCACAAAAGATGCATGCGTGCAAACTCCCCTCAGAATCACACAGAAGTGAGGTTCAAACCAGAAAGTTTCCACTGTTCCTTGCTGTGAGGCGGCAGTGCAAACACCACATCCCTGCTGGTTTCTGGTTGTTTTTGCAATAATTATACATTAAAAGATTTTTTATATTTGAAGAATTAGTTTGCAACACATAACATTTGAATGTAATTCCAATTATATGTTTTATTTTTTTCCACATTCTTTTTCAATAAAACTGGATAAAAACAAGTCTTTTGTTTTCCAGATAACCTGATCACAAGATTTAACACACTCTTCGTGCATCTATACACATGCATGCATGCATACAAGTGTGTGTATTAAAGTGTAAAATGCTTTGTAATGCTGTCACCCACTGAGAAATCTGTTCACGGAGGAAGCAACAACTGTGCAAATGCTCCGTCGAGGGGGTTGATGACTCGCTGTCATCTCTATGATGTACAGCATCACATTACTTCTGTCTTTTCCCCACTCTAAGAAGCAACGGGATGAATAAACAAGAACAGAAAAGAAAAGAAACAGAGCACAATAAAAATTCTGTCTATTTCACCGTGTACAACAAATTATGGTGACAAGAGTAGGATTTGAGAGACAAATAGGATGGGCGATGGAGGAAAGGATGGTGGGAGAGCCTGAGGGAGTGAAGGACGGACTATAAAGAATGCCTGCTTCAGACGCAGTTTGTCCCTTGGATTTGTCATCTGACACCATCCCTCATACTCAGCACTTTTAGCAGAGGGACTGCTGAGTGCCTCCATCCAAACAAAGCAGAACACAAACACTCACACAAACAGAAAAAGCATTGCTGCAATGCAAAACAAAAGTTTCAAGTATACTTCTGCAAAAATTATAGAGTTCTTCTTATTGAATGCAAATAAATATAGTCACTAAACAGCAGGACTTCTCATCCAAAAGGCCAAAGAAGCACAAACAACAAACACTAAGGCTGACAGTGAAACTAGAACAAAAAGTCAATACTTATTGCTTGTTTGGCTCTTTTACCTTTTGGCAATCCAGAAAGCTGCAAGCGACATTTTCAAACTATCAACTAATCTTACTGCTTAATCACTAGTTCTGTGCGGACTGAGTGTTATAGCATCATTGATCTAAGCTGTCAGTGTCAAATGCTTACAAGACTATTTGATTTGGAACACTTCTTCAACCACCAACCTCTTGTGGGAAAGTAAGCCGTAAAACCACTTCATATGCTCTGGTTCCTCAGCAGTCTCTTTGCAATCTAATTTGTTCAAACAGTTCGGCTTGTGAAGAGTGGGGATGTAATTTCATAAATCCACTCTAAATTAAAACTTGAAGGAGTGAGTATTGACGAAAAAGACTTAATCCTGCTATGAATAGGGACAGGTGTGGGCTGTGGAAAGTACAAATAATATCTCAGACATAAGACGGTCCATTGTACTCACAAACAGCTAAGAGCCGGTTTGTTCACAATCAGGAACAAAAAAATAAATAGAAGGAAGCCATACACACATATAGACACCAGTTATTAAAGCGTGAAGAGTACTAGCAGAAGCAGACTGATAACAGATATTAGGATACGCATCAGCGCGCTGTAGAAAACGGTTACAATATCACAAGAACATAATGTAAAAACACACAATCCAATAATATATGGCTATAAAAGTTGGTATCCTTTTTTGTGAGCTTCCTTCTTTTTAAAATGTCATTTCCTTAAGCTCAATAAATTCAATATAACATTCATGAGCCAATAAATGACCTTCAAGTATAGCGCAGCACAAGGAAATAACATAAACAAAAGGTAATGCAATAAATCTGTTTGATTTGGAGTGGATGGTTGACTTCAGGTTATTGCTTTGCAAAAACCATGCAAGTGATATATGGAGATGGTTGGAGTGAGGTCGTTGATAGGTTTATTGAAATGTCAATGTGAGTTGTGCGTATGTGGACACTCAAGCCTGAAGTGGCCTGTAAGATGACTCAGCTTCAATGTGTGTGCACTTGAGTGCGCTATGTAATGATTTTGTGTAAATGTCAGATGCGGGTGACACCAAATTTGTACAGAATTATGTGGATTCACTGTAAGAAAGCACACCTTGCAAACCTAATTTGGTCTACCAATGGGTTTTAGGTTAAAAACATTGCAGTATCATTTATGCTGCATCCAAAGAAAAGAATCTCTATTGCCTCTAACAAGTTTGTAGCTGTGGAGTCAGGAAAGCTCCTCTCTCATAGATACCAGGACAATTCCTTTCCTTCACTTGCCACCTCGTTTTTTTTTCTTTTTTTTTACTGGTATGTATTTGCTTTGGCTCAGACATGTACGCTTTTGTTTATAGACACTCATAGATGGGTTAAGTTAAAGATTGTAAAGTTGAGATTACAAGGTTAAAATAAATCTGTTGGGTGAACAACAACAAAACCAGTAATAATCTGCACAAAATGCACCATATCTCCTTTTTGGGTGCATGTAAACACATTGAACTTTGATTCAGAAGGAGGAAAAATTGAACTTTTAATAAACATATATGTTAAATGAACAATTCTTTCCTCCATGAGAGTCAATTTAAGGCAGTATAAACCATGTTACTCAAAGTCACTGTATTATGATGCAAATAATGTGTTAGAATTGATGCATTTGCTGTCTTTGTATAAAAAAACATATCTATAAGTTTACAAAATTGTCATTTGATATTCATCTTACATTTCAACTATTTAGAAATCACATCACTTTGTACTATAGTATCTTGACAATGTGATAAAGTTGCTATTAATATGATCATCTTAGAGATACACCATTAGCAATTAAGAGTAAAAGTTGCAACTCCCAGACAGATATGATGAGCAAAAACTGATTAGGACTCACTGATTAGGTTATCCTTACTCTCACTAGTATCCTTTCCTGCTAAGCTCCTAACTGTATGTTTGGTGGTGTCAGGTGCAAAGAGCGGCTTTTTATGGCTTTTGTTATCTAATAAAGAAAAGGGGGAAATAGCACTTAAGCTTGATCTACAATGGAAACAGGAAAGCGGTAAAACAATTGGGTCGAGCAAAGTATCTGACAGAAACTGGAGGTGGACATACCGTTCATGCTCTTCTCTGCAGACAAAAATTATATTTTTTTATTTATTTGTTCCTAACTTTTTAGGAACAATTTTTTTAGTTCTCATCCTTCAACACCCACAGTGGGATCCAGCTAGACAGTTTGCCTTTTTGTTTCTTCAAACAATAAGCTGCAACTGTTTTCTGAGGCCAATTACAGCATGTTAAAATGTGCCTGAATCCAGATGTTTCTCTCTTGCAGTGAATGAGCAACAGTCCCTGGAAGGTTTGTCTCCCACAGTCTGTGCAGCAGATTATCCATATGTAAACAATAGGACTAAGTCTTTGAGAGAAAGAGAGAAAGAGAAATTAAAGGTGTGTGTAAATGTGTGTGCATGTTAGAAAGAAAGCCAGAACTAGGATGTAGAAACTAATAAGTTATAAGCTTCATAAAGCTTTTCTTTTTCATTCTGATAAAGCCTTTTGCACTCTTGCCCCTCTTCTGTTCCTTTGAAGGAAAGCAGAGGAAGGAACGCATTTCCTATAAACACACAATCATCAGCAGATCTCTGAAAAACAAATACAACACAAAATTTGTACACAACACTGTGGATTAAAAGACAGAAAGAATGCTAACCATGTCTTCTGGAAAACACTGATGTATTTAAATGGCCCATTGTGGAAAGCAAAGTGCAGCTTTGCACTACTGACTTACATAGACAAGCTGGTTCAACAGGAAGAAAATAAACCCCAACTACTGGGTTGGAAGTCCCATCTTCCATAAATAACTTGCTGTTCTGTTGACAAAAATCCAGAGTGATACAGTGTGATGTCTGCTAGCTTACCTTTGGATAGCCAAGCCCACAGGATAAACACTAAGTCTGCACCTCAACTCTATCTTTCTGTCTTTACTTGTGAGTCAACTCTGTCATTCCTCTCCTACTTTTCACCCTCTTTGTGAGCTCTTTTACTTTCATCTTCTTCAGCCCTATGCACTTGCCATCTTGTCTTGCATCAGAGCTAACAAAACTTATCTCCACACATTCTCATGTCCTCATTTCATATTCTATTTGATTTAGTTCTATTAGAACTCCTTTGTCTCCCATTCTTCTTGTCTTCTGTTTTGATAAGGGCTATTGCTTTTCCCCTCTTGAATTCCTCTAATTATTCACTAAGGCTTATTTGTGCAGTGATCTGGTTGTAATAATTTCACTATTTCATTCAGCAGCTTAGTTTTCCTTCCCTCTTAATGCAGTTATGCACATGCACAAGAGACATATGCATAAATTATGAAAATTTCCCTTCGCAGAGGAGTAAAGGGTTGCATGGAGGGTAGGGATAAAAGCGGAAATATATGGATTTAAATCGCATTACTTTGCATCGTAAATTTTGAAAAAAAAGATTTTTAAAAATATACCAAAATATCAATGTATCATTCAGCCCTCTCCTGCCGGGATGGGGCACTTATTGATTTGTCACTTTCAGGACAGATTTTGGGTCCTTATCCAGATAAATCAGAAAGAAAACACAGACATATAGAAGAAGATCCATGTCTGGATTACTATTTTTTAAGACATCCAATGTATTGTCATACAAGATAAAAACAAAAGAAAAATATGCAGTTACAACTGTCTAAAACATGTTGGCTTGTGGCCAAAAGCAGGAGTGCAAGGTTTGCTGATGCTCCACATTCTTTTCTACAGCTACTCAGCCTTATGTATCGCGGTCTCAGAGAAAATGACAGGGAGAGATTTCTTTCCTCATTTGCTTTTTATTGGGGTCCCCTGATAGTTTCCCTTTATCTCTGATTCTCTCTATCCATTGTCTTTTTCCCTTTTGTGGTTTTCTTGCCAAAGACTGCTAGCTCTCTTGCTATATGCACAGAGTAATATACAGAAGGAGCTTTAAATGTTTAATGCTGCATTGACAGACACAGTCCCCAGCTAGCATCCATGGAGGGCCAACAAAGGCTGCCTGTGGGGTGAATGCCTCACCTTTCAGAGGCAGATGCACACAGACACTGATCAAGAGCTCCAGAAGGTGAAGGAATAAATCTTCCTTGACAGGAAGGTTGTGCTAGCCTTAACACCCCATATTGCAACGAAGGTTAAGGGGCAAAGTTGGGCTGAGTCATCCCACCCGAGGAGTAGAAATGCAAAGCCACAAGAAAAAAATGACATTAAAGCACTGTGGTAGACAGAGATAGCACATAGAGGAGAAAAAGGAAACAAGACACCAAAAATGGCAACAAAGGAAGCCACAATGAGATAACCAGCTGAGACACAGGAAAGGAAAAGGTGGGGGATTTGTATGGCAAAGAAGAAAAGAAGAAGTAGAAGAGGATAGAGAAAGGAGCAGGATCTGAAATTCTTTCCAAAATAAATCTACACAAATCGAGCAACTAAAGCTAAAGAAAATAGGTTAATTTAAATGTAAAAAAGCAATAGGATAGACATACTATTAGTTGCAGCCCCCCAAGCAAAGTTGTACCACAGAGACATAAGACAGATGCTGAGCAGCAAGAGGAGGGACAGCAGAGTGGGAGGTAGAGATGAAACACTGATAAAATGAACAGAGGTTAAAGAAGAGGCCGGTGGGATATGAATACACAAAGAAGGCAAGTAAAAAAAAAAAAAAAAAAAGAGGACACACACACCAAAGATTGATGGAGTGAATCGGTATCGGGAATAGCACGAACAAGATGGATGAAAGGAAAAATGATGGGAGGGGAAAAATGTGAAATAATCAGAGAGGATAGAGAAAAATAAAAAAGACAGAAAATGAAGAGAGAGACAGAAAAGAACATTTTTAGAACATCTCCAGTGACAGTTACATTTAGGCCAGACTGGGTAGCGCTGCTACCATGGGCATATCCCACTGACAATATGACATTTCCACCCCAAATTGGTTGGAAAGACAAGGAAAATATAGCAATGATGTTTCAACCCATTTTGCCTCTAAAATATTCAAGTCTTGGGTTCAAAGGGAATTCCTGCATGATGACATGGCTTGTCAAGATCAAGTTGATCCCATTCACAGACTGGAAAAATAACACCCCCCCGTCCTTTGGAAAATGGCCATCTTGGTACATATTTTTAGCTACTAGAGAAAGTTTTTTTTTTGTTTTATCTTATGTAACAGAAGCAATAAGGGCAGCAAAGACTCGATTAATATTATTATTCAGTTGTATTTGCCTGTCTGCCTTCAAGTCATTGGCAATGTTACATTTAAGCACAGACTAATGATAGTCACATCTCAGCTGAGTAAATTTCCACAGAAAACAAAATTATTTCACCATAAACAACTACAAACAGCTACAAACCCTCACAAGTTCATTAGAGACGGTTAGATGCACATCTCCAAACTGCAGCAAAGCATCATGGGTATGTGTCTGTGTGTGAGTGTGAAGGGGTATGATGAATTTTCAACACCGAAATCTCATTTATTCCTTACACACATAAGGCAATAAGAGAATGCAACACAGGAATGAATGATGGGTGAAGAAGCAATGGAGCAATAAGGAAGTACAGGAAGACAGACTTTGAAAACAGCAGAGAATAAAAAGTATGAGGGGTGGAGTGAACGGACTTATTTCTGAGATCATTTTAATGATAGAGGCATTTCTCATTAAGCAGTGTCTTTCCAGCGTATATGCAAACTCTAGTGGCAAGACAACTGCAGAGGAGTGTGATAATAATTTATCTATTTAGAATGCTGAGGGGACAGTGAGCTGCTAGTTGAGCTTTCCTGCTGGGCTGTGCAGCACAGCGAGGTGACATATCACACTGAATGCAACTCTGAAGGTAACTGAATTCAAGAATTCCCAGAGCAGCACATAGAGATGTAATGTTGCGTATAGTATGCACAAAGCCATACATCATGCACAGGGGAAATATTAATATTACAAATAATAATATTACATTATATGTCAGAACTGTACAAAAAAACAACTAATTTGACTTAATGGTACTAAAGCCGTTTTTCTTTTTCATTTAGAAACACAATACTTTTTAAAACTAGTCAAATAAAAAATGCATTTGCCATATTCCAGCATCATGTGCAGCAGTGACTGAGCTGGCTAAACAGTCGTAGCACCTTCTCCATATGACCATGAGGTTAATCATACAGTAGGGTTACAAGATTCATTTAAAATGGGCAGTCAATAAAACAGCACAGATCTGGCAGGAATAAACTGTCAAATCAAGTTTTAATTTGAAATAAAAAGCAGATGTTTTAGAGCCAGAGCAGCCAAAAAGGCTGATAAACAGGCCTATTGCTTCATGTGTTCTCAGCAATTATTAGGCCCTTTTAAGAAAGACACTCGAACGGCATCTACCCATTAGACCTACAGTCAATTTCCAGTAGTGGAGGATTGCAATCATGTATTCCCATTCAGAGTATGAATTCATTTAAGGACAATAATTCAGTTTCACACAGAGCTTTAAAGGCAAATTCCTAGGACTTCTTTACAAGCCAGATACACAAAACACACCAAAAGTGTATTCTATGCATCTCTGCAGAACAAGTTAGACAAATTTGAGATTTAAAAAACTGCAGAATCCAACCACTGTTTTACAAAATAAGAAGAACCTTGTTAAAATAAGCTTTCAGTAAAAACAAGGTGAGGAAATCCAGTGAATTAAATACTTTTTATCTCTCTTGCTCTTTAATGGACCTTTCCATCACAGAGCAATCTTTCCATTTTCTCACTTGCAGATCGATAGGGACTCAGAGAGAATGAAACGCCCATTTCCTTTCAAATAGGGATAAAGCTTAACACACAGGGTCGTTTCACGTTTTCTAATCATCTCAGCCATGGTCTACAACAGAATGAGATGACGTGGCACCCAGAGAAAGGTACAAGTAAATCTTTGAACAGTAGAACAGAGATTAAAATGAAAATGGTTCCAGAGTACCAAAAAAAGAGATAAATGTTTGTTTAAGGGTTATAAATAAAACTAGATCATTAGCACAAAGGCGTGGGAGAGAGAGTGTCGATGGAAGGGAGCAGGTTCATAAAAACAATGAGACTAAAATAAAAGCATCATGGAGACTGTGTGGGAAAGTCCCTCCTCAGAATCCCTTTCCGCAGCATTTACTCTGTATATTGTTGTTTGTTGGAGTAATTGACAGAGGGAACAATAAAATAAGTGAAAGTCTTAGGAGCAATGTTTGTCCAATTCTGTACCACATTATCTTCCTTGTTGTCTGACCCTAAAGCTATGCTTCCTGTGCAATCAGACAGTCCTGACAGACATATTCAATTAATCAATCCGTCTTCTAACAAATCACTGTGCAGTCTCCAGTCTCATAGTCCCAGAGTAGCACTAGCTCACTTCAAATTACTGCCCCACAACTGTACAGCTTTAAAGTGGGTATGCCCTCGAGACATCTAAAACCGTATAAAGGTAGCATGATAAGATGATTGGTAATATTGTCAATCTCACTCTGTGCTACCTCACAGAATCATTCAGGAGAGATTCTAGGTATTGACTGCATTCAAGCAGCAAACCAACAGGCCATTATTGCTCAGCAGATGAGACAATGCTACCTGCAAAATGTTGATATTAGCATTAGAGTTTTACTTTGAATTCCATCCAGTTCACTTGGCATTCAGGAGTCAAAATTTTGCTTTGTTAACTGCCTAATTAGTATTCAAGACACTTACAGTAGAGCAAGTTGATCAGGAAGTATGCTAATCTGAACCAGAGAGATTGGAAGTTCAGGTAGCATTTGCATGCTGCTGGTAGTGGGACTTTGTGGTGAGGGTGAAGGGAACACACAAAGTGATTAGCAGAAAACGCTTTTACTTCACATGCAGGATCAGCAAAGGGTTTTGTTGCAGTGTTAAAGGGTAATGAAACAGAAACAGAGAGGCAGAGAGAGTAGACACAGGGGAGGAGGTAAAGCAGCCGTAGGGGGTGGGTCATTGTGATCCATACAGCTGATCCATGATCACATGCTTTATAATCAGCGTTTGACTATCCCAGTCGGCAGCACAAACACACAGCTCTGTTTTTGTTTCATGCAGGTGTGGGCATATAGATGCACAGTTTAATTCAATTATGGTAAAAGTAATCACAGATACACAACTCTCTCACATGCACACACACATCTAAGGGGTTTGTAGTATTTTGGCAGACAAAAAAAAAGCCTGTTTACGAGTGGATATCCCAAGGTCTCTCTGATTAAAACAGCTTCAAAGCACTCCTGACACTCCATTACCCAGCATGCCCTGGGTGAGGCAAGATCATGCATATTGATTTCACGCCTCATTAGAGTTTCTGTCTAACAATGTCATAGTTCTACTTGGTCCTACAAGACTCTGCATTGCTTGGAAATGGCCACATAAAACTCTGGGAGGGGATGATGGACAAATAACAAATGAACGCATTAATAACTAGTTTGAGGTTGGAAACAAAAAAAGAAAGAAAGAAAGAAAAGAAAGAAAGAGAGGAAGAGAAAAAACAAACTTAGAATATTGTTGAGCTTTGACCTAGTTTACAAATAAAGCTGCTACTGAAAAATGCTACTTAAAATAATCTTTCAAGCACAATGTCTGTACTTGGAACATTTTTTACAATTTGTGCACCTTCAACTTTCCCCTGCAGTTTTTTTTTCTATATCTCCACAAAGCTGCAATGTCAGCATTGTCTCCAATAACAATAAAAATACAATAATATGCAGAAGAGGAAAAACTTTCTTCACATTATGCTAATCATTGTAGACGAGCTGGGTGAACATAACGTAAAACGCCACATGTTAAAGAAGCCCTTGCATTCTTTGAATTGATTACCTGCAATACTGCATATATGTGACATTAATTCCTCATCTTGCACTGCTTTACATGTGACATTTGGGTAAACTATGCACACAATGCCCTTTAAAATATAAAGCCACACAGTAAAACTGAAGACCTGTCACACCATGTGGACTTGCACTGAAGTCATGAAGAGTGCAGAGACCCTGCCATGTTGGTTTGCTCATCTGAAGAGCTCATAGAAAAGCAGCCACTTGGAAATCTGTCACAGAAACAGAAGAAGAGTCAGATCTACCAGAAGATTTTAGTTTAATTGTAAATTGTAAATTACAACAAGAACCATATTGAAACAGTGTCACTAGCAAAAAGCAGGATGAATTTGATCATATTGATATAACCCATTCATGTAGCTTACTTTTAATAACCAGAAGGTAGTGTTTTCCTGTTCTCCAGCTGGCAGAAGCAGCACATACAGCCAGCAAGGGCAAAATGCATTTAAGTTTTTCTATGTAAGGCACTATGACCACATTTGGTAATACCACAACAAATATCAATATTTTCTTACATCACATCTTTTCCTTCAGATCCCAGCTGGACTCAACTTCCTGGATTCATCCTCAATCTATAAATACTCCAATTCATTTATTCATTTTCTATCCTACTTAATCTAATTTCTATCCCAATCCCAGCAATTACCAGGCCAGAGGCAGGGTACCCCCAGAACTGGTCACTGGTCCATTACAGGGAAATCTTAATACTTTTTTTGTCTTTTTCTTTTTAATAATTTTTAACTCTTAAATTTATGCAGTTTTTTTAGGGTTTCTCTCCAGTTGTGAAACTGAACGTCCTTGTTGTGAAGACAAATCTGAGCCCTGTGCGTGCGTTGCTGTATAGAAGCATCAAAAGTTTCAAAACAAGGAAACCGGGCTTAACAGCAGCAGGACTGCACGTTTTTTAAGCAATACTGGTTGTTAAAACTTACAAAGCAGGGTTTTACAAAATGTTCTCCAACACCATTTGTCTCCAATTTACAGTTTTAGGCCTTAAAAATGGCTCGTGTGAAATCAATATACATTCCCTGTGTCAATACAGTGGCATGCTAGCAGAAAGCCCGTTTCTTTAAGACTTTGCATGAGATTTGCAAAAACTTATTCAACATTTTTACATGTACCAATCTTACATCAAAAGAGGGAATTAAACATTCATCTGTGATATAGTGACAATATAACTAAGATTTTAGTGTTTAGTGTAGTAAATGCCTGGTGATCAGTCATGTACAGGTCAAGCATCAGTCTTCTGTGTATTTTCCTGCAGTCATAGTCAATCACATTTAGATGTTTGTTGTTATACTTGCATACTTGGATTTTATCTTTTGATTCTTGATCATTGGTAAAACTATGTCCAAAGTCTTTCTGCAGCTCAGGAAGAAGTACACTTGCCTTTCAACAGGAAGTGTGTGGAGGTCGATTCCAGATTGTTCTGACTACATATCAGAGTGTCCCAAAGCAAGACACTGAACCTCAAATAGCCCTCTGATATGCCGATCTGTGCGTGTGTGAATGGTTGGATGTGCCGTGTAGAATAAAGCACTTTGGGAAGTCAACATGAAAGCAATGTACAAGTTCATTTACCATTTGTGTGCTTTTCCTGTCGGGGCAGAAGTGTTTCCCCTTTGACCTCCATTATTGCCAAAGTGTGCTGTAGAGCAAGATGCTGAGGTGACAAGCTTACAAGTTTAGTTTAAAGCCTGTGTTCTTACAATCCCCAGCCAGTCAAGAGCAACTTCAATCCAGGAGATGTTCATGATAATGTCATAGAACTTCAGAACAAGTTGGAAGCACAATACTTTAAAGGTTTTTACACGTCTGTTGTGTCAATGCCAAGTGAAGCTTTTCTCAAATCCTCTGTCTCATCCTCTCTCTTTCCACACTCTGCATGTTACTTTTTCTTATCAACTTTTTCCCTCACTTAAATTGCAACCAAAACTAAGCACAGTCCTTGTGTTTTATATAACCGTCTTGTTAACTGTCAGTTGTTGCTCTGTCCTCGTTTGGACCAAAACACAGCAGATGTTGCAGCACATAGTCTGGCAGCTCCCAGTCATGATGATGGTAATAGTAGCATCTGAATGCTGGCAAGGTGACGTTATCTAAATGGAACATTGCACCACAGGAAGAGACAGAACAAGCTTCACACAACACATACAACACACACACACAACACATACAACACACATTAGCAGCGGCAGAGAGCAAAACAGCCTTTGGGTCGACAAATAATTCTCCCCAGCTGCACTATTTCAGAGCCAGAGTGAAGCAACTGAATACCACTCTTTTTTGCCCCAGTCTCCCACAAATGCTCTTTCAGTGAGTAAATGGCAAAAGAATACCGCTACTGTGATTCACCTCCTACTCAAGCTTGCATAAAAAGAAATAATTACAAGTCACCTTGGCAGCTTTTAGCTTCATATAAAAGCCAGAAGTCATCATCAAGAATGGGTCTCTCACATTAAGACTACATTTGGTATTTGAGAGTGAATTGTGTCAATTGAAAACTTCTGAAACCTGCTGAAATGATGATGCATCACACAGTACTGAATGAATGACAGTGTAGCCAACTGCTGGAAAACTGCCTCTCTGCAGCTCAGACAGGTTTGGCTTCAGAGTCCAACAGGATTTACTGTGCGTGCACGTGTGCGTACAAAGTATCTGTCTCCCTCATTCTCTCTTCCAGTCTGTTTACTGGCAGAATTGTCACAATTTCTCTTCTACCTGACAAAAAATTCTCTCAGATCACACTACATTTGTCTGCAAGGATTATACAGTTTTGTATACACATAGAAGAGGGTGAGGAAATAAGCACAGCCATTGTAAATGCAGAAAAGGGCTTGTATTGTATGTACACAAAAAATATGTGCAATTAATCAGTAACACTCAGTATACTCCCACTGAATGGATGCCTGCCAGCAAAATGGCCCATTCCCATGCTGGCACAGTGAATGGGACAAATGCTGAAGGACACTGAGGACATACATCAAGCAGCTGAGCCCCCAAATCCATTTCTGGACTAAAACCGCTTGCAGCAAAGTTGATGGACTGGTTCTAACTTGACAAAATACTTGATTAAACAGGTCAGACACAAGCAGTGTCTACTACTATCACTGTTCTTTACATAAGTCACGTTTTATAAGTAAAACACTGAAAATCATCAACTGACATGCAATTGTTTTCCTTTTCTGTTTCCGACACGTTACAATTTTTTTTATCAGTAGCTGTATTTGTGCAGAGACTCATTTCTTCCCTTTTCACTCAGAAACAATCTATACTAGTTAGAAATTACAGTCATTTCTACAAAAAGATTCAGAAACTGCACACGTGCATTATTCACTGTCAGAGAAAGCTGGAAATAGCACACAAACAACTTCTTTGAAAGGAAATTTTCACACGTCAGACTGTCAATGTGAGAAGAAAATGCACATTAAAAAAGCAGCAAATAAATTGAACAAAGTGAGCAATCAGTTACACAGTAAAGGCCAGTGAAGTGGACCCAAAAGAATACCACACAGTCTAAGGTCAGAATACAATTAGTCATCTCTAGGAGCGACCCTGCTTCTTTCGAATGCATAAACTGCATCTATTAGATGTAACCCTTAATAACTTAAGTGTTTTACAGATGCTTTAAGATCAAATTCTCACTTTGAAGTAAATGTGCAACAGTTTGGAAATACACCCAAGCGTTTCTTTTTGTAGAGAAGAAGGAGAAAGTACGTCTCATAATACTGATTATGATGACCACAACTAAGACCGCGATAGAAAAGTTTGTTAAATCTGATGTTTAGTTACATGTATAAAAATCCATCTTCATATATGCAACCATTCCTATTTTTAAAAAAAAAGAAATAACAGATTTAATTTTCTTAAAAAAAAGTGTACAACAACAAATTATGACTCAATTTTTACATAAATGCTGGTAAATAAAATTATTGTAAGGTTTTCCGTAAGTTTTTTTGTGTGTGTGTGTTTTCAACAGTATAATATTGAAATAAATAATGTTAGAGTAGACTTTTAATCCACTGAGGGGTAAATTATGAGGTAGCAGGTATTAAGCTACTGACTAGAATGCATTTTACTGCTACTTGAAGAAACCTTTAACCAAACACACAGTTTCCTCATTAAATTATGTAGAATTACTGAGAATAGTTCAGTATTCTTCTCTGTGCAATCAGACCCAATACTTTTTTTTTGTTCATGTGGCATGCACATAAATATGTTTGTTGTTATACCGGAGATGTCTCACTCATAGCATAATAGAGCTTAATAATCATAATAAAGAACCAGGTGTTCAGAGACAAAGCTGATGATATTATTACTGAATACTATTTCTGCATGCCGAGACCTAAATAGGAGATCATATCTGTGCAAAATAATTT
This sequence comes from Kiunga ballochi, assembly GCA_037177335.1. NCBI lineage: Eukaryota > Metazoa > Chordata > Actinopteri > Atheriniformes > Pseudomugilidae > Kiunga > Kiunga ballochi. The sequence continues at coordinate 14,082,766 of JBAMIG010000019.1, forward strand.
ATATGATTAAGACAATTCTTAGAGTAAGCCAGACATACTGAACCACTTTTCTGTTATTCACTCCATCATTGATCATTTTAATGAACCTCAGATAGTTCGCTTGACTTAAAAGAAATTCAAAGCTGTTTGGCGATGAATAATAATTTCCTATTCATACGTTTTACTATGCAACATAACATATTTACATATCTGATTCTTGCAAACACCTTTTAAAGATGCTTATTGTATCTGTTATTTTAATACAGTTAAAAATAATAATAAAACAAAAAAATCCAAGATTTGTTTGTATTGCTGTTTTGGTTCAAAACATGGTTTAACTACTAACCAAATCACAAAAGAAATAATTAATACCAGGATTTAAATTTAAAACAATAAATTAGCCAAAGTTTAAAATGGAGAAATAGAAACTACAAAACATGACTGCAATTATCTTCCCAGAGAAAAATACGCAGATTTTTAACTGGCTAGTCTAAAAGCACCAAATCCTCATTTTAGTGATGATTAAATGCAAGCAAGTATCAGTGAGTGCTAAAGCCAAACATGAAAGAAAAAAAAAACATGCCGATGACAATTTCGCAACAAACAAGGTTAAATTGCCAGCGCCATCTCAACAAGCATGAGCAGGACCTTAAATCCAGCTAAATTAAAATATGCAAAAAACTGATAGATTGCAAACCAAAACAGCATTGGTTAAATTAGTCTCTGTGGAACTCTCCTGAGGCAAGTGGAGACATGATGCAACTGAGTGAAAAACTTCTGGAGAAACCCAAAAGATCCAAAAATAGTAGCAGAAGCCATTGGATAAAAAAGATAGAAATTAAATTAAATAAATCATGAGAAATAATGACCTACCAGTATTCATCTGCAGAAGGAGATTTTCTGAATCTGACCTGAACTTTGTTAAATTAAAAAGGCTCATTTAAAAATTATTAATGCAAAACTATAATTCCTTCATTTAGTTTGAAATCTAACAATTCAGCAAACATCGCAGGACACACGATAACGTGGAGGATGTATTTTTCAGCTTTACTGACACATTCATATAGATTTTTTTTCAATTACAAAAGCAGAATATCTGCAGTCATACTCAGAGTTTCTCCATCTACTTTCTGTTTTTTGTCCATTGTGACCAGAACAAAGGGCTTCTTAATATGTAAAATGCAACTATAAAACAGGATGTTTTGTACATATATTTTAAACTATCAATCAGCACTTTGCCATCACTTATCTCCACAAACAAAAGTTAATTCCTTAACACATAAAAATATTTAGAGAACCCACCAAGCTGCTGTAATATTACCTCTAAAATGTGGTAATTTTGAGTGCAGTAAAGGTCCTGAACGAACAAAAGTCTGTAAGGGAGGAAAATTAATCATTTTCACATAAAAAAAGAAAAAAAGAGTGAATACAATCAGTCAGTTCAGTTAATGAAAAGTACCCATTTTATGGTTTAGCTGGACAGTACCAGTCAACAGCCCTCAGTCTAAGTATGTCATCTGTTGGTGGAAGTTGGCATGTGTTAACATGCCGCTAGCAATGTTGGACAAAGAACCAAAAACTTCCACCCAAATGAATAAGAAGTCAATCTTATCCAGATGTTATTTTTATCCAGATCTTTAACATTACATGGGATCTATCTGGTGGGTTGTATATTTTTGGTTGTCCAAATGTTGATCCTCCAATTATTATATTATATTATTATTATGCACGAAACATAACTTGGTGTGATTTACTTAAGCTTACATCAAACAATGTTTGGTTTTGGATGAAAACAGCAATTTATAAAAATCAGCAGCACCAATGTACTTGACACAGACTTTTGGGAGCCAAATTAGATAATTGCATCCCAGAGAATAGTGGAATTTTGTAGAAACGCTTCTTTGTGTTGTGCTTCTGCTTGATCTTGTTCTGGATGTAAAAGGACAGTTTAGTCTTTATGTGCACAGAAGTAAAAATGACTTTGCAGGCTACAGATAAGATGAGAGTACAGGTGTGGTACACCTGAAAATTCATGTAGAAATGTTTTTATGGCTACAGGTGCAATAAGTACATGGTTTTACATGCAGTAACACTCCTTAATACTCCTATGTATAGATGGGCAACAAATTGGTAGCTTATTCTCTGATTAACACAAAATTTGGTGTTCTGTTTGACATTCAGTCTCAAAATAATGTTTACATTTAAAAATAAATATGTTTTTGAATTGATCAGCTATCAAATCTCACAAAAGTTACTTTTTGCATTTTTTATAAAATTAACACACATCCACATATTTTGTTGCTCTTTTTGCATAAACAAAATGCATTAATTAATAAAAATTACTATTAAAAATAATGACTGCTGTATATTTGTATAGTGCATTTTTTAAAATACCTATATCAATTTAAAAATAATCCACAGAAAAATATTTGATTTCAGAATCAAAATATCACAACAAACATGTATTTTAGTATGAAATGCAACAGAAGTATTAAAACTATTCTTTTTATTTGTGAAATAACTGAATGAACATTTCATGACTTTTAGATTCACGACAGATGTAGAAATATTCACCAAACACTGACATCCGGAAATGAAACAGTTAACCTCAAAAACCAAAACTTTATTTGTTGTCCAGCAGATTTGAACTGTAATCTGTTAATTAGTTATTGTTTTTACAGCATACAAAAATACTTCTCCTGTAAATGTGTTGCACAAATCTCAGCACCCACTAGTGAGAAACCTGAAAGTGTCAATGTGGTAGAAAAAGTTGTGGTTATATCATGATCACATTCTCTGTAAGCTTTCTTATGTGTTCTTAAGAACACTTGTTGTTTTCCTGTTTAACATTCAGTCCACTATATATTTACAACACAATGGTATACTCTGGAAGTGATTCATTTAATTTATTGAGGTACATCTTGTTTCCTTATGGGGTCAACAGGTATTGCAACTGTTTAATTTCCTTTCCAAATATTTAGAGTAAAAATGGCAGCATGCATATAGAGGCTACTTCAGATGCAGTAACATATGTTTGCCACTTCAGATAGTACTAACTGATCACTTATCACATGTGAATTCATTATTTTTTGCCAACAAATACAGTATGTGAGTTTATCCTTTACTGCCAAAATTACTAATATTCATGCACACAAGCTGACAGATGGTGTCTAAAAAAATTCAAATCCATGCATGTATTACTCACACGTGTGAATCCTCAAAGGTGCACGACAGTGACAGGAATGTGTGTGAGGCATGATGTGCTGCACTGGGAGCAGGATTGCTGGGTTACTGGAGCAATATGTATCCAGACAACACACATACATAAACAGGTACATACACCTGGACAGTGTGTGCTGGGGGCGGAAAATAAATTATATTTAAACCCAAATTTGTATAATTCATATTATATACTAGTTCTACATTAAAGTATGCAAGCACATGTCAGTGGGCTTTTGTTTCTTTTTTCCTTCAAACGTGGCAACAAGTCGGGCTTGGGGTGGATGTATTAATATTGATAATAACAATAAATAATACATCATAATCAATATTTATCATTGTTATATTATTATTAATAATAATACTAAATAATAATAAATGTTATTATCCTTCTCATCATCATCATGATTATAAAACTTTACGTTTTTGTCCGCTTATACTTGGCATCTGTTGATGGCCCTCATCCACTTGTCTCTCCTGACTGCACTTAAGGGTATAAGGTAAAACTTCCACCCTTCGTTTATTTTTATTTATTTTTATTTTTTTTAATTGGCTGTGCAGCCAACCACACAACATTTTGACATATCTCCTCCATAGTGTATTAGGGTCGTTTCATCCACGCTAAGATGGCTGGCTTCGCTGCTATGGGTGACGTCAAAATGTCCCGGATGTCCATCTAACAGAATTCACAACTGTTTTTATCCAGATCTGCTCAGTCTGCACCTGCCAATGACATAACGCTATATCGCGTTCATATAAATGGAAGACTTGGACTTAAAAAGGACATTTGTTATTTATATATATATATATATATATATATATATATATATACATACACAAGGAAACAAATATAATAAAGTAATTTGTTACATAGCACATAAAATGGTGTTTTTCTAAACAATCCACCCACAAAGGAAATCTCTAAATTACTAGAAATAAAATTTGTTAGTCACTTAAATAACTGGATACAAAATAAAATAAGTTAATAAAATAAGTTTATTACAAAAATGATAAAACAAAGTATTTTTCCATGTGCTGCTAATAAAGCTATGTCCAAAACTATTTAATAATATATCTCATTCATTAGGAGGAATTGTTAAGAGATGTCAAACAGCAGAAAGAAATCAAATCTTAACAATGGATGCGTATTTCTAATGTAATCCTATGTGGGGAACTTCTGCTACATTTGCTTTCCCAGAGGGATGGAGGAGATGCAAGTTCTAATCTGGTCTAGTGAATGGATAAACACTACATGCTTCAGTGATTCAGTTATGTGTGAGCACAGAGGGTTATCTGGATGCAGAGAAAACAGAAATGAATGTCATTTACAAAAGATCATTTAATCGATGCGAGCACTTGCCCTTGTCTTGGAAAGGGTAAATAAACTATTTGGTGATATTAAATTAGGTAAAACTTTGGAGACAAAGTAGATAAGTAAAATAATAAAGTCATGGTGTGTGCACATGCTGATGAGCTACATTTCTATAAGGCAGCTTTTTATTACACAACAGAGTAAATTCTCGTTCTCATGTAAAGCCTATTTTTCATACTTTTCCCCTTTTTTCCCTCACAATAAAGCCACCGTCATCCCTACAGTGTAAAGGTTTACTGCAGGTTGCATGTGAGTAATGTCATGATTTCGATTTGGCCTATGTTAAAACTTTAGAGAATGAACAACAGATGAATGCGATGCACACCGCAGCCATATGTCACTTAGATTTACATTTCTATTCTCAGAAAATAGCTCCTATTAAAAACACTCTGCCAAAACTTTTCCCTTATCAGTCATCATGCTGACCATATCTCAAGAACATCATACTAAATTGATCAGTCTCATCATGTACACCACATAGTATAGACATCATTCAGGTCTATTAGCTTATTTCTTATGATGACTATGATTTTTATTTTATTTAGGCAACAATGTGACTTTTCAGTTTACAATATACAGGGATCATAGTAAATAAAAAATCTTTGTAAATGTGTTTCCATTCCCTTAAGTTGCTTGCCATGTCAAAAAGTATTTGCAGGTAGAAACTGCAGCACAAATGTGCAGCAAAAAAAAGTCAGTAGTGTAAAAACACGCACACAGCAGTTCAGCGTTGCTCATGCACAGCCCGCACCATGCAGCTGGTGCCAGATACACATAACAGTAGATAATACTTAAACCTTTGCAAATGAGAGTCATTTGTTTTAGTTACTGTTCATCCACGCATTTTCTGTGCCTGAGGGTCGTAAAGCAGAAGCGTTCTTGCTGAAAGATGACCACACCACAGTAACAATGCACCACAATAACCACTTCATGCATACAAAAGGTTTACCAATACTAGCATTCAAGTGACCCAAATGATTATTATTCATATTAAATGTTAAGGGTTTTAGAATCTGAGGTTTAAACCCTTTAAAGCCCAACCTTAGAAAGGGGGAGCAGAGATGTCCAATTTTTTTAATCTGAAGTCCTTATTTAAACCTCCTACAGAATCTGAAAAAAAAATCATTTTTTTGTCCAGTTCACAGTTTATAATTATGTGATAGATAAAATTCCATGTAGTGTAATTTTGTGTTTTTTGGTGTTCATAAGGGGGCAGGAGAT
>JBAMIG010000019.1:14101736-14123425 GCA_037177335.1 Kiunga ballochi
TTTTTTTATTAGTGGGAGGAAGTTGGAGTACACCAAGAGAACCCCTGTGTGCAAAGGACGAACTTGCCAACTTCACACAAAAAGGCTACAACACCACTGTGCAGCCTGGACTTATGCAAAATGACCTTTTTCACGTTAAAAAAATCCTTCTATCCTTCTAAAAAGAATAAAGTCAATAAAATAAGTTTTGATATTGTTGGTTAAGCTGCTACAAAAACAAAAGCAATTTTCTACAATAATTTTATACAATATCTCTTCTGACAACCTCTAATTTACAATCCACTTTGAACCAGATGTTTGGTTTGGTATAGCCAGTCCCTCTAAACTGTGAACGAAGGAATAACAGTGTAAACTCTCATGTGTATATTCCTTAAATGTGAAGCTCAATCTTGTTAAAGAATAATCTTAAAAAAAAATCTCAGGAAATATAAGGAAAGGAATATAAGATCACAGAGTGAGAGTGAAGTGGGTGTGGTTGGTGCTTCTAGCAGCCTCTGTGATTCAAGAGGCTGGTCACAGAAAACTGAGATCGGATGCCTGAGGCCCGTTTTGCTTGCTTTGAAAAGCCCCACAGCAAGAATTCAACAGAGACAGCAACATTGATTACTTTCGATCAATACACAAAAGCTATTGCTACTTTAGCATTTCTACGATTTGCATAGCTGTATAACAAAAAGCAAACCAATTATTTAGAAACATCATAGTCAAATAAAAATGGCATTGATTCTCCTTGGAGAAGAAAAAGTACATAAATATCTTTTGAATTATTGTTGTTTACTGTCGCCTGGAGTGATGTACTTGTACACATACACACATGTGCACAGTTCATTGAGGCAGCTGGGAGGCTGTGCAATGGTTGACCTAGATTGGGTGTTGGGGTTTGAAGGCAAGAGAAACCATCTGCATACAAAGTCAGAGAACCCTGAACCATAAGAAAGGGGGTAAAAAAGATGGTGAAGAGAAGCAGAAATAATTCAATTTTTTTCCTGGTACTGAATATGTTCTGCACAGTTAGTTATGCCACTGCTCTGGCATTAGAAAGAAGAGCGGGACAGAAAAACTGGACAGGAATCTAAACTGACATTCGCATTGGTGCGCTGTTTTAGCGGGATTTCACAGCGGAACACCTCTGAATTATCATTAAATGTACAGATAATATTCTTCATGAGTTATATTGGATTATTTCAGCCCCCCCAATAGGTTTTAAAAACTGAAAAAATTTAATATGACTCTTTAAGGTTTTGCTACATAATCAAACTACTAAAAATAATTCATGACAACTAAATCTTAACGGCCAATATTAAAAGGCATTAACTCCCTCAGACCTCATCACACTTGGACAAGCACAATCCGAGACATTATGTTTTTACTTCCAAATGTCAAACTTAAATTAGGGCAGTCTCATTGTTCTGCTGGTACTGTCCCTTCTCTCTGTACAAAGATTTAAATACACCGATCACCAGACACACAAACAATGAAAAGAGATAATAAAATAATAATAATAGAAATGTTGTAGTAAATGTATTTCTGTCTTCCGCCTGGTAACAGAAACTCATGAGCAGATTTCATCAACTTGAGTGGCAGACAATTATATTCTGTGGATCATTAACATGTCTGAAATAATACTGTCACCTCCCAAAGCTGGCGCTGTCAGCAGAAAGGTAGCCTGCGACATATTCCGCTGTCACCTCTGAAATGTAGGATGTGACACACACACACACACACAGGAAGTCATGGAAACTCAAGCCTCATGGCAAAGAAGATGAAGACTATGAATAAAACATGAATAAAAAAAACAGTATTTGGGCAGGAGAGCCTTGTAGTGTGATGGTACCCTGTTCAGGATGTAGCCCATCTCTCACCCAATGTCAGTTGAAAAAGTCTCCAGCCCCTGTAGGCCTCTCCAGGGTAAAGTTAGTGTAGCTAATGGATGAATGGATGGATGGGCAGGAGCGGCAAAGTGCTCAAGAGGATAAGAACTACAGTTTAACAGGATTTAGACAAGGGGACAAGGGATAAGAGGACGGCACAGAGATGAAGAAGAAAGTAGAAGGTGGAAGGAAATCAGACATCATAATCCTTGAGTCTCAGTATTCTTTTGTTTCACACCACCTTCTTTTTTCCTTGAGCCGTGTCAAAACATGCTACAGATAATCATCATACTGCCAACTACATACAGGATGCAACAAAGCTGACTAACCTCCAGCCTAACAAAGAGGGTTTTCTAAGGAGACTTGGCTAGGACTCAAAAGTGATAGAGTTGTGTTTGTAACCATTTTTTTATCTGTAAAACCAGGGTACAATGGAGTTTTTCATCTATTTAGACTTAAGTGAATGAGTGATCCATAAGACATGGTTTTAGTTAAGGTGGTCAGTGCCTGTGAATAACTGCGTCTCTACATAGTTTGTCACAGCCTCAGTGAGTCACTCAGCCAGTCTTTAAAACCTGCACAAGAATACATACTTACACAACACCTCTCCATTTACGTACACAAACATCATTCCATTATCCCCACAACTGTAAAACAAATTACTAACAATATCCAGTGGTCCCAGTAGATTCATTCTTTGATTTGAATACAGTATATGTACACATCAGTACATATAGTGATGTGTTACACTGCTGCCATTTTTTCTTATATACTTATTGTGCTTCAAATGACATAGCATATGCACAAATCTGTTTTTTATGGTAAGGATATCCTATGCAGCCCATGAAATATGCAAAATGCATTTATCCAATGATATACAGCACTCCTGAATCCACAAACCATATAAAAATACTGCACACCATGTGTTGTAAAATAAATTACAACGAATAATAGCTGCTTATGGTAAGGATAATCATGACTCCTGCTGTTTCTTTGCAATTGCGGAAGGCTTCCTTCATGAATTGTCCTTGACTTGCAATCCCACATAGGAAAAAAAGAGCAATATGAAATTCATAGTCTCTGGAAACCATTAAAAAATATGTTTAAGTGCAGAGTGTCTTACTCCCTGTAATAGACAAACTTTGGGAAATCTGTAGAAAAACAGAATATCTTGTGGTTTTTAAAAATCAAGCCTTGTGGTGGAACAGCTTTAGGTATTCTGCAATTATATTTTCACTTGTCCATAGTTAAACATGCTATCAAAAATGATGGTTCCCCTGTGCCGTTATGGTGAGAGTAGAACATAATAAACTGCAATGTCATCTACTGTTACAGCCCTGTTGGAGGTGTTCTGTAATGTACTTTTTACACAGTAGGTGCTACAACAAAACTTAGCTTAGTAAATGTCAGATTTTCTCCTATAAATAGCAATGTCTGGTTTTTGTTTTCAAAAGAAGTTAAACACCATTAGGCACAATTATCCACTTGTCTTGCTTGTTTTTGCTGTTCTCCAGGCTGGAAAGGGTGTCATTTTACAAATGAAATTAAAATAAAAAGGGACTCTGGCAAAAAGAAAGAAAAAAACTTCAATAATAACAGCAGCCACAAACCATTGGTTTCAGAGATGGATGGTTGAGCTGTCCATGGTGCTGAAAAAAAGCAGCCATCTACCCATTTCTGCAGCATTTCTTGCCTATGTGCCCTAGAAACGGGATAATCGATGGTGTTGACTTTTGTCTCATCTTTTGATTTGTGCTTTTCTCGTGGTTTTCCTTCTTTCTTTTTGGATTTCTTAAAAAAAAGTGTGCTGGTAATAAATAAAAAAATATGCAGAAAAAAATGCAGCTGTAAAGTGAAATAATATAACGTGGTGCTCCAGAATGCAGAGCTTTTGCTTTTTCTCCATTTTGTCAGCCTTGGGACACTGTAGGACAATGGTGGCTTAAGGTATGTGTATAATGAATGTCACTATGCCACCAGAAAAAGTCTTTTTATAGGTTGGAAAATTATGTGGTGTAACTTCACCATCTATCCAGTGTTTCTCCATTTCCTTAATGCAAATATGAACTCCTTGCCAAAGAGTTTTTAATTCTTAAAATATGTCAGATACCAAAGGTTCTCGTTTTCTTTCTCAGGTTTGGAAAATTTAAATTTGAGCTGGTGACTTTCCGAGCTCTTATCTGCTAAAGCCAAAGCAGCATGCTTTCAAAGTGACTGACAGCTGGATGGAGAGTGTGACAAAGCTAAGAGAAGGGATGCAGCACAGCCACAATCAATCATTAAGCAGGTAGAGGCATAAAGCTGAAGAGAAAATATGTTAAAGAGAGGAAAGCTTTACAAAGACTCGCAAGGGAGGTCTGGTGGGTTTATTTGATAACCTTGACCATGACTGTCATCATATGCTGTCCTGTATGTGTAAATATGATTGGCATTCAAAGGGGATAAGAACCAACATTTACCTGGGTGTTATCTCTAAGACGGCAGATCCGAGTCAGCTTGTGATCTAAGGAAACAGTGCATTCCCTTGTGACAGAAGCAAAGGGAACTGAGATATAGCTACAAAGAAAAATGGGTGGTCATTTCAAATCTAACTTTTTTTTTCCATTTTACAAACTGTTGTAAACAGAGTGAGAATGTTCAGATGCAAGCAAGAATTGTGACACAAATATAAGGAGGCTTAATATGCCCGCTGTCTTCACTCACTCCTGTTTTCTCTAGATACTCTTCATTATTTTTAGCACAGCTATTTGAAGAGAGGCATATAAAAAATGACAGGTCGGCACTGTAAAAAGAAAAAAGGGGGGTTTGGCTAAAGAGGAAAAAGAGGAAAGAAAAAAAAAAAGAGTCTGCTCAACATTATTATTGGGACTTCAACTCAAATTTGCTTTTCCATACATGTAAAAGGCGTGTAGAGAATTTAAATGAGTTACATGGAAAAAGTACATCATTGATCAAACTAGATACAGACAAGAGAAAAAACACAGAACATCACTGCTCAGTCCAGTTAAGTGGTTTGGAATGGTCAAGTAAGTAATTACTTTTATTTCTTCTTGATTAAAGATGATTATACTTTTCTGTAGTCAGTAAAATTGTAATTAATTCAAATTGTAAGTAATTCTTTAGGTAACAAAAAGAAAAACATGGCAATCTTATTACTGCTTTAAGTATGAATCTGAAACAACTCCATTCAGAGCATCAGTTCACCCATTTACTGTGTTACTACAGAATATAATTATATAAATGTATTTTTACTATCCACAACACAGGCCTCTGTTGGCTGTAGAGTTCACACTGCTATAAAACCACTATGGGAAGGGCTGACTATTATCCTGAGGGATGGATAAGATAGACGATGTGCATGTGCATCAACACATCCCATCTCCTCCAGTCAATAATTTCATATATGTACTGTATAACTGATATGAGATAACAACTCTTGCATTCACCTTGGCACTAACATGCAGAGACCTTTGAATTGACAAAATGCATTTATGAGTCTCTAATTGGTTGAATGTCTGACCTGAACACTGACTATAACCTAAATGCATGTATGTGCTGAAAAAGGTTGATTTCACTTGTTGTGGGCAAGGTTTTCTAAACATATAAAATAAAATAAACCTGTGCAACAAGAAGTTATAACATTACTGTGATCAGTCACTTAAATCTGCTTCTTTATATCTTTTTAATCAAAACATCATCTCTGACATTCCAAATAAGATTAAAAATACACAAAAACAAAGTGGGAAAAAAAAATTCTTCTGATGGAACTGAACTAAATAGAAAACATACTGCTTATTTCAGATCCATGATGTGTGCATGTGAAGAGATGACACACAAGAAAAGGCTTGGATTTTATTTTCAGGCTCCTCCAGCTGCTCTGAGCTGTGAGTCTGCCTGCTGGTTGCTTTTGATCCCACTGAGATACCATACATCTGTCAGAGGCGGGGAGATCCCACTGGGACCCTCCTGCCTCACTCCTATCAGCATGATGTCATTCTACCACTCAGTCACCTCTCACTCTTCTTCCCCATTACTCCCACAGTATTTAAACAGCAACAACTGCTCCTTTGCTTTTCCCATTTCTTCTATTTCTATTGCACACTGTTGCACTTATTTTGAGACTATTGTTTTTATTTTACATAGAGTTCAGCTGCATTTGTTGTGTCAAATAAAAGTTTAGTAGTTAAGCTGCCCTGTACACAGTCTGATGATTAGATGCCCCAAAATAAAAATGTAATTAAAAATTGGGTCCTTTTTGTTAAGATTCTTAGTTTTCTTGCCTTTGATTATAAATTTGACTAACTGCCTCCCTTTAAAGATATGAGGTTTTATTATTTTTACTCTAAGCTTATGCTGAAATGTGCCCATGGTGATGCTGTGTAACTAAATCCACTGTATTAATGTCAGAGCTCATGAAAAGGCAGTCTGTCAAAAAGGATATGCCTCGAGACAACCAGTGAATGCTATTTAAACAAGAGCAGAAAAGAAGGTTTAAAGGGAGAAAAAACACAGAAATACTGAAAACAGCATGATATTTGTGTTACCAGTGATTAGCAATGATTGCAAGCAGCACTGCAAAACGGTCATGATGACATCAAACTGTTGTGGCAGACAACCCAAAATAAAAAAGCTGACTTTTTCCCACTAACACGAATGTGTCTGCAAATGTGCACGTATTGTTACAGTATGTGTGGCAAGTGCACATTTGTTGGGGTGGGGAGAGAGTCTGCTGTGCTGGCATTTCTGCTTCAAATATTGTCATATTCTCTTCCTTATCAGACACTAAACACATTCCTCCAAACTAAAGCATGAGCAGTGTGTGTTTCTGTATGTGTGAACCATGTTCAGCCGTAATTGTAACTGCTTGTCTGGCAATGTCTGACTAAATGCACAACATAATGTGTAAATATGTGTGTGTGTGTGTCAGAAAGACTGAGACGAGAAGGAGATGGGACGCAAGAAAAAGGAAGCAGAAAAAGGAGAAAGATAAGGCATTTGGTAGAGCCTCTCTCTCTCCCTCTCTCTGGGTCCATAGCCCTTGGGTGGCACACAAGAGTTTCACAGCGTTAGTCTTTGTGTAATAACTGAATCACAGGGAAAACAATGGAGCTCAATGTCCCTACTATTCACAAGCCAAAAGGCCTTGGGGCAGCTGGTTAGTCTGTCTAACCGTGCGAATCCCCAAACTGTGTGCATGTGTATGCGTCTGCCTGACGAATAAAAGCCAAACAAGAATCCTGCTCTCTGATCTGAATAAAATAAGCATGGGTAAGACATGATTCTTACTGATTGCAGACTCAAACATTGTTATACAAGATATTAAAAATCCATTGCATCAAGGTAGAAAAGTATTGTATGGCTTCCTAGGATGCTGTGTCAAATTCAAGCTATGATTTTCTATTGACACTTTTTCCTTTCTCTAGTATTTTTAAATGCCGTTATCAGCAGTACAAATGTCTGCAAGTGACGTTTGGTGGCTGAATTCACTTTACAAAGAAGCTATGCGACTGCTAGAGAAACTTTGTCATGAGTTTACCACCAAAACTGGCAAAAGCATGATGCTCCCAGGCGATGACCCCAGTATGCTGCAGATGGTAAGTATGGTGTCTCACTTAGTGATCAGTGGTTGCCAAGGAAACAAGCGCTAAGCTACAAGTAAACAGGAATTAATGAGTTGCTGAGAGATATAAAAGAAAATGAGATGGCTGGTGAAAAAACAAACAATAATAGTTCTGAATAATAATTAGCCATTTATTATTGAGCTATAAAGTAAAAAAAATAAATCACTTTTAGCCACTGCAGCTAATTTATTGCAGTCATCTTTTTGGATGCAAAGTCATAAGTGCTGCAGTGGAAAAATGTAGCCACAATTTGACAATATTATTAAAGTTTTAACAAGGAAAAAATACAAATTAAAGTTGCATGTCAAAAATAAATCATCTTCAGTTGCTTTCACCATGTCTAAAAAGAAAGCTTCTGTAACAGAGCATGGATCCTCCAAGCTCTCTTCTTCCGACCACCATTCCCATTCACATGCAGCCAACTTTGATTTGTCCCACCAGAATGTAGCCCATGTCATGCCAGGGGGGTTACATCTTTATGCTGGAACCCCTTGGACAAGCTAGGAGAAGGAGATTGAAAGCCTCCGCTCCTCTTAAGTGTAATGGTAAATGGTCTTGTATTTGTATAGCACTTTTCTACACATCAGTGGACTCAAAGCACTTTAACACTATTCGGCCATACACCCATGCACTCACGCAAACACTCACACACCACTGATACACCGGGGGCAACTGGGGGTTCAGTGTCTTGCTCAAGGACACTTCAAAGACATGTGCCCATGAGCATGTCCCAGAGCTGGGATTTGAATCCCTAACTAACTGGTTAGGAAATGACCCCGCCCTACTACATCCATTTCCTACGAGCAGACCTTGAATGGATGGACCAACAGATGGATAGAGACCTTCAAATGTTTCCTTTGTTTTTAGTAGTTTCTCGTAAACATGGCCAAATGGTTTTTTTGTTGTTGTTGTTTTTAGGGTTAGCTACTGAATACTAAAAGTAAGTCTGCTATACCGCCAAATATTTAACTTTCATAGCAATCTATAAATTGAGATATAAGTGGGGGCTCATCCAGGATCTTGCATTTCTGGGGATCCTTGTTCCTGGAGTGGGTTTTTACTTTGTGTCTTTGTCATTATAATGGATTTTTCCTGTAGTCTTGAGAGTTTTATTGCTTCTCCCTCTTGTGACGCTTTGGATGGCTGTCGGAAATCTGACCTGCTTCAAATTGCTGAACATTATCAGCTCTCGGTCCCAAAGCATGCTAGAAAAAGCGAGTTAAAGGTTAGTTTGGTGGAACGGTTGGTTAGTTTAGGTGTGTTTGGTGTGCCAGTTGTGGAGAGCACAGTGCTGTGTGAGGGCGCTCCAGTAGAGGGTGACCCTGATGAGGAAGAAATACTTCTTGTTACAGGTGATGCTAAGGAGGAGGATGCTAGTGGTGAACGTAGGGTTAGAACACCGGTTACACTCCCTCGTTTTGATCCACTTCTGTCAGGCAGCTCTGGTGTCCATGGTGGGGCCAGGCTAAAAGTATGCCTGGCACGGCTTGAGCTTGAAGCCCAAGAGAGAGCACAAGCTCGACAGGCTCAACTCGAGTTTGACCTCCAAAAGCTTAAAATTGAAGCTGAAACTAAGGTAGGACTGCGCCGATTAGAGCTGGAGGCTCAGGCTATCATATCACCTACCCCTGCTGGGGTCTCTGGTATCAGCTACTATGCTTGCTGATGTATACGTGCTCACGCACAAAAACTATGGCCTCCCTCCTCTTCAGTACCGCAGTCTCAAACTGTAAACGTCTCCACTGAACAGGAGACTCGCTAATGTTTTTATTGCCACAAATCTGGACATGTTATCAGAGACTGTTTAGCTTTGAAGCATAAAAAACAATCCAATTCACAACTCCCCAAAGGAGTTGGTTTAGTTAATGCAAAGCTCCGCTGTAAAAGCTTTGGTTCTGGGGAAGGTAAGGTGCCCGATTCATGCTTTGAACCATTTATTTTTGATGGCTTCGTTTCTCTTATGGGGAAACCTGCTGATCAGCGGCCCGTTCTCATCGTGAGAGACACCGGCAGTTCCCAGGTCCTCATTCTTGCCAGTGCTTTGCCTTTCTCAAGATACTCATCTCGTGGTTTTTGTTCAGTTTTGCGTGGAGTAGGGATGAAACATAGTCGTAGACCTGCCCATAAAATTTACATAAAGTCCAATCTCGTAACGGGTTTCTTCCCTGTTGTCACATGTCCAGAGTTGCCCATTAAAGGCATCACCATGCAAATGGGTGATGATTTTGCTGGTAGTTTAGTGGTGCCGAGTTTAAATAGATTTGATGGCCAAATGACCAAGGCGGCACCCCAACACTCATCCCAGAACCCCAATCAGTATGCAGCTTGTGTGGCAACTTGTTCTAACACCCATGCAAAAAGTCTAGTAGCCTCACCGAAAACGTAGACTATGCTCAAGCCGACTTGTCAATCTGCCAAGACTTGCTCAGCTGAAAAATCTATAGCAGCTGCCAAACGGTTCCCTGCCACTAAGGTAGAATCTGCTTCTGACCCTATGGTTCGAGTCTGTAATTTCTCAACATGTAGCATCTAAGAGACTGTAATGAAACGCCATCCAGCCCAACACTGTAAAACGTTCACTTGCCTATTTAACCATAGTTTTGCTATGTCCAGTTTTAGTCCCTGGAGCTCACCTTGCTGGGTGAAACAAAAACTTGATGGTTCAACCCAGCATGCCTGACCACTCATCAAAACCAATGGCGTATCCGGGATGCTGTCCTGGAATAATTCAACACAACCAAATGGTAAAATTGTTATGGCTGCCATCAATTTTACCTGCCTGACCTTGGAAACCACTGCCACCTGGCTCAGTATGGCTCCACCTTACCACACCTTCATCTGCCCTTCTGATTTGCTATCATCCAGACCAATGGCAACTCAACACATCATTGCCACAGTATAAGAAGAGCTGCAGCACTTCAGTCAGTGGCAACTGTTAAGTGGAGACAGTTGGCCCACTCTGCTTTTTGTCTTGAGACCTCTGAGGCCTGTTAAGGTTTGTGAACTTTGTGTTCAGGTTGGGTATAGGCTTAGTATTTATTTTGTATTAGTTTAGGGTGTTTGCGTTTTGTTTGGTCTGGTTGCTTTTGTTCGAGTTTGAGCAACATTACCAGCTCTTCCCATCTTTTTTTGTTGTCAATTGTCGTAAGACAATAAAAAACCCCTTTCACTCCATCTTCCATTTCCCTACACATGCAAAGCAATTTAACGTTGTCCTGCCAATCATCATGGTAAACAATTGTTTTGCTGCTCCGTAAGAGTTTTATGGATGCAAAGATAAACCAAGTTTCTATTTTGGATTTTAAGAACACTTTATTCCTTAATACTGCTGGCATGGTTCAGCTATCAATTATTGTGATACATGATGACTTGTTGGGTGAGACAGTGGTTCTTAAACATTTTGAGCAATGATTCCCAATTCAAAACATCATATGTTAGCGCCTGCACCACCAATCCTCATATGAATATTGAGTAATTAATTGTGTGATATCAAGTGGGTCATCTTGCAGTCTTCCTCCAGATGTCAAGGCACCAAAACTGTATGAGTCTCTATAAATAAAAGATGAAATGAGTTTGGATGGCTTCATTTTACTGTGACAAGGCACCTACATGTCCATAATCCGCCAAATTCAGATATTTAATATGGCTTGTGTACCCACTTTAAGCATTAATGTGTTAAAATTTTACTCTCCGCATTAATTGTACAGCCCAGTTAAAATTCTACTTTCATAAATGTAAGTTATGCACGTCTTTACAATTGTCTTGTAACCCCCTAAAATTATCTTGCATAGCTCGGTTTAAAATAAGCAGTATCTAAACCACTATTGCCTTTGTTGTTCTGTATAGAATACATGCTCCACTACATTACATTAAAATAAAAGAACCTGATGAAAAGGTAGTGAATGTTATTAGCACTTAAGCATGTGTTATATTTATGCTGTTATCACAACACACACATTTATTGGAAATTGTGACTATTCAGTGCATATGACAATAAAACAGACATGACAGAAAGAGGAGAGAAGAAGAAGAAAAACACAGATTTCCAGACAATCTGGTAAATCTCCAGTATGCAGTATAACTACGCTACTTAATGTTGGATTAATGCTGTGATAAATATCGACGCACACATCTTGGTCTAGCATTGACACTGATTGGCTGTAGAAGCTTATTAAATTTGTTTTACATCAAGTTCAGCTTGAAATCTCTGAATACTTTTGCTTGCTTCACATCAAGAAGCAAATGGATTTTTTTGTCAACCCTGTACAGCATTCAAGGAACACGTAACTATCAATGCATCTAAGAGATAAATTCATCTGATTAACTTTCTTTACACTTGTAGCCTGCCCTTTAATGACTTTATTGATTTTGCTTTGACCACAGACTTGCCTCAGAGATTTTGAGCAATCACAGGTCACCTAGCGACATGCTTGCACTGCCCCCCCCCCACCACCACAGTATGAACAACAGGCTGATGATTTAAGAATCATGAAGAATTTTATATTAGCAGTTCCACTCGAACATAACAATTACCCCAACGTTAATGATTGATCAGCTCCCTCTTCACACATCTCGCTTAATGTTATTCCCAGATGAGCATAAATTTTAAAAAAGGAATAGTAATTAGATAGAAAAAAGATTAAATCCAAAAAGATTCATAAATATTATGTGCAAAAACCAAATGAAAAGAAACAAGAAAATTCCCTTTTTTAAATTGTTTGTTAGAAAAATGGCAGGTTTGTTGAACTTATTCCAAAACCAGGTGAAGATATTTCCACAGCATGCACCCACGGCAGTGATTTCAGTCAATTATTGATCAAGCAGAATCTGTATTTCTTCTTGCTGTACTTTGATGCGCACCTCATGCATCAAATCCAATTCCTCAACTGACCCATCTCAGCATTTAATTCTGGTCCGTTAGTACTGTCATAGTAACCAAAGTCACTGATAGAATACCAGTAGTTTCCATGGTTTCTGCACAACTAGACCATGATGGCTCTTGTTGCCAATCTGCTGACCCTTAAATTACTCTGTGGTGTATATGTCAAAGACAGTAGGAGTATGCCTTTAAATATGTGTATACACCAGATGCAGAAACAACGAGTGTTTCACTGTAAGGCATTGAACAGAGCGGGGAGGGGGGTCTCTATCCACGAGAAGGTGGTGTAAATCTCTGTTCTCTCTCTGGTCTCCTGCTGTCTTAGTGAATGTTTTTTAATGGGGGAAAAAGTAACTCGGTATGGCTTCCCATGGAAGAAATGGTAATTCAACTCACTGCACAGTGCGATAGAATATCCCACACTGTTTACATAGAAAAAACATTGTATACACTCCTTTCTGGTTACATTGTTCATGTGACTACACTACAATTGCATCGTCCTACATCCTTTCCAACCTTTATTTCACTGACCCATCAAAAAATAAATAAAAATCACACTATATGAAGGACAACACAATCGATTCCTCTTAAAACGTAGAATGGTGCAATACTCTTCTGGCGGCAGGCCTGGTAATGATGCAACCTTTTGAAACGCTTGACAAGATCCAAAAACTTGCACTACTAGAACAACCCCTCCCTTGCAACGTCACAAAAGTTTTTTAAACTGGCAGACGAAGAACATCCGAAAGATGAAAGGTAAATATCAAACTGTGCTGTTTTATTAGACCTTGTGATCCTCGGTAATGCAACAGTTCAAAACACATGTCCCATCTAGAAACGGGTTGATATCGGTATTCTACTTTTTTTTCCTTAAAAATAATACTTCTGCATAATATAAATGACAGACTTAATATTTATGGTAAATAATGTAAGACAACAAAAGGTCAAGAATAATGAAGAAAGTATGTCAAAGTAAATAAGGTCATACAACATTGGATCTCATACATAAATTTATATTAAAAAAGCTTTTTAAAATTTGTTCTTAGCTTAAAAGAGCCCAGCAGGACATAAGATACATGCAGTTTACATCATTTCATGGTAAATTTCTTAAAAGCCTGTTAAACACAATGTGATAGTTTTGTCCCTTAATGGCCACCAAAGAGCAGAGGACTACGCAATGTTAATTCCCATCACCCCATAACAAACAGCAAATATCCCTAAAATATTTTCTTTAATTTAACATTGTGTTAAACACAATTAAACTTATCTTTGCTTGTTTTTTATTGGTTTGGTCTTTATTGGTTAATATAAACTTTTTTCTTTTTAAAAGAAAAAAAGAAAACCTTACAGCAGATTGATGAGCGTGGAGATGAGAACCCAAATGTAGAACAGGTGGCAGGTAGGATGTAGGAATAAGACATTGAATAAAAACTCAACTCACCTTGGCTTTAAACAACAAAAGTAGAGCACAACAATATAAGACTAGAAGAATGAAGTGTCCGAGACAAACTGAAATAAGTGGTATTTATACAAAGAACACAACAAGAAAAAGGTGCAATGATTGAGCTTAATGGCAGCAGGTGAACTAAAAATAGGACACAGGAAGCTAAAATACAACAAAATAAAACAGGAAACAAAAACAAAAGACAAGACAAAACTCCAAACCATAACATAAACAGGTTCGTAGGTGGCTATAATGCTTGGATCTTCCCTCTTAGAATGATAAATGTCCATGTCTCATGATTTCATAGGATGAAATCAGTCGTTTCGGTTGGTTCTTCTTTGAATAGGTACCCTCCAAAACCTACTCATAAAAATGTCATAACTAATGTCCCATGTGGAAACAGATGCAGACAGATGTGAAACTGATAAAGAAGATAAAAATAGATAATACCAAAAGAAGTCATGTGAATGACGGCTGATTTGCCTCATTATTTAAGCTTAATTTTGTCATAAATAATCACACTGTGAGCTTCATATAACATGCCTTTATGTACAAATTGGTAAATATTTACTCCTAAGCGCAGACACAAACCTGCAGGTCACACGAGTATGCATATAAGTTATATTCTTGCAGTTGAGGGGACAAAAATAGAGTGTTTTCCATCAGAGCATTGGTGAAGGTGACCAGCAACAGAATTTAATCTGTCTCGACTGTGACCTGTTCCTGCATGAATGAAAAGGATGAAAAATAGTTTCAATTTCCTGTGAAAGAAATTATAACATTAGCAAGATAGTCCAGGTTTTATCCTATGCATCTGAAAATGATACTTTCCAATTTAACAAGTTATTAAATACTCTTCAGAAAATATATTATTGTATTTTAATTAACTGAACAGCAGAAAACAGAGAGGCAACAGGTTGCCACTAGGTATCTGTAGAATTTGTTCTTAGCTAAAAAATAAGTACAAGATATATATTTTTTGTCTAATGCCACAGTCTTCATTAAAAATTTTACAAGTAAGATTTAAAGACATTTTCTGAAAGAACAGCTGGTGAATGAGGCTTAATGTTGTTTACTTAGGTCAGAAGTTCATATGGGCCTGCAGAGATAAATACAGAAAAAAAAAGACTACATTTGGATATGTGGGGAGATCTTGTACAGTAAAAAAGAAAAAAGTAATCTAAAATATGACCTTTATGGAAACAATACAACCCATTTAAAGGTAAATAACAGTTCAGATTAGGAGGCCAATTTAATCCCCAGCTTTGCTTGCAGTGTCTCTAAAATCAATATCATTTTTCCCAGTCTAATGGAGAGAAATATAGAGTCCACTCCAGAACAAAAACTTCTTGGAGCCTTAGGTCCTACTGAAGAAACATCCTCCATCATCCCACATTTGCAGCACAGGTCAAATAATCAAAATTAATATCACATCAGCAAACCACCAGCAGTGATTTACTAACTTGGCTCTTCCACCTCCACAGTTTTCCGACTCCCTCCTTCCTGTAGTCTGTACACGTGCGACAAACACACACAGACTCACACAGATGATTCTTTGGCTGCAGAAAAGGTTTTTTTGTTGCAATTATGATCAATTGTTTTGCCTCTTGGTTTTGGAATGTGTATCAATTTCTCTATCTGCAGCCAAGGAAAAAACACATTTACACAGAGGAGTAAAGAGACATGAGAGTGACAGAAATGGTGCGTGTCTGGAGTCTGTGAGTTTTGCACTTTTTTCTCTTTTTCTTCAGATATTAGCAAGCTCTTTTTTCCCTCAATTCTTTTCAAAGGCCATGCGTTGACAGAGCTCTGAATTCACTCTGAATTGCAGACACAAGCCCAGGACCAGCAGATTTTGAGCCTAATTGACCTAAACAACAGCAAGGGGCATTTTGTCATTGCAAATGACTGCATTTTTTCAGAGTAGGGGCAAGCTGATGATTTTTTAGCTTTAAAACAATCCAAAAATAAGAAAAAATGTACAAAAACTAAACATGAAACAAGCCAACAGAACATACAATTAGTTTGTTTGGTATATGCATTTCAAAACGACTGTTTAATATTTTCTATTGATTCCTCTTTATAAATTGTAAGCTGGTATTTGTTTAAAATTATTAATTTCACAAATGTATTCTTTAGATCAGTAGATTTTATATCAAGTCTGTATCATCACAGAGAGAAGTCACAGACACACCCCTGCAGCCCCTTTTCTATTCTTAGTCTGCTGCAAAGACATGCAACAAATCTTAAACACATCCATAGATTCCAGCCATAGTTGATATGCTTAACACTGACTGTTAGCTCTTCATTAGAATAATTTAACAAAAAAAGCTGAAAAAGTCTCTGATAGTGTCTTTTCCAGGCTTTTTTTTTTTTACAATATGAAAAGTGAAAACATTCTAAAAGGCTTTTCCCTCCATTTCTTATAAGCTAGAGATGGCAGAGATGATGCACATCTTTGGAACTGCTGTGTACATATGTCATTAGAAATTCATGAGCTGCACAATATCTAAGTTAATTTATATGCGGATAATATCAACAGAGTGGCTTGATGAATTATACATATGAGATGCAACCCACGGAAGACAGATGAGTAAAATAAAAGTGTAACTGTAAAGTTTGCCCACAGTTATAACCTGCATGTTTTTGTATGCAGTCTGGGTCAAGACTTATTCACTAAATGCTACTGTATAAGTTGAACCTGTTTAATTATTTGTTGAACAATTGCTTAATTGGTCGAGCTCATATGCTCCCTTTCAATATCAGCAAATGTTGGAAAAAAGTTTGCATGTGACAAAGTTGGTGCCAGATGAGCTGGTCTGACAATTTCAGACACAGGTGATCTAATCGATTTTCACACATTCCTTGGGTTTACAGAAAATGGGAAAGTAAACAGAAAGAAAGATTACTTGATGTTGTCAGAGGAGTATTGGTAGATGAGTTTGAGATGAGAGATGGATGGGTCCATCCTCTCTTGCATCATCAACAGATCCAGGTGGCGGTGCTGTACACGTCCCTCCCTTCCCAACTCGAGAGTTCCCATTTTGGGTAACATGGTGGTGCATTGATTAGCGATGCTGCCTCACAGCACATCCAACATTTAACTACCTTTTCTGGTTTGCACCTCGGCTGGGAGAAGTCTAAACAGTGTGTGCCTGTGTGTAGTTTGCATGTTCTCCTCATATATACATAGGTTTCTCCGGGTACTCCGGCTTCCTCCCACCCACAAGACATGCATCCCTTATCACATGTAAGTTGCTTTGGATACAGCATCTGCCAGATGACTAGAGAAAATAATCTTCTGATGGCTTCTTCCTGCAGGATAATGCATATTTTCACAAAGCTCAAATGATTTAAACTCATCTTCAATATTAGGTATCACCAGAGGATCCATAAAGTGGCCCATAAGTACCAGATCTATAAAATTCTTTATTACGAGTTTTTTTTTCCCCTTTTTAAGCATTAATTTTAAACATGTTTTGCAGATCAGGAACAACTTTTGGTGCATTTGGTGCCTCTTGGAGAATGTATCACTCAATCTTTACAAACAAGACGTAGCAATTTAGAACAAGCTGCTAAATTAATTTGAACAACAGAGTAATTATTAATTTTATGAGTAACTTTAAGGAAGGACTTTTACTGTAATGCAGAAGACTGTTTAAAGTGTTCTGCCCCAATACTGTAAGTAACAGGTTTTGCTGAAAATGTGAGAAGAGCTCTGGAGTTTCATAAATTGCCATTCACCTCCAGTATTCTCTTATATACTTGACGATCTCCACATGAAATGTCCTTCTTTTTGACATCTCTGGTATATATAATTCATAGACCACTATCAATGGCACAACACCTTTTTTTTATTGCCATGGCTTATTATTCCTGAATAACATTCTCTTTTTTTTTTTTGTTTTAGCTGTCCATGTGAAATTCATTTAATCTAATCTCTACTCATCCAACGGAAAAAACCTGCTTTATTACTGTTGAGGTGAAAGACATCATTTTGTTGACAGGGGAGCAACTGTATATAATAAAATATACCCCAGGAGGAGCTGGGAATAAATAAAAATGCTGAATACCAGGACAGATTGTATGCATCTTACATTGACACGAGCTTTACTCCGTATAAGCACATTGTGGAGCTGAACAGGAAACATCCCTTTGTTAGCTCAGGGACTGTGAAATGAAATCGAATAATGTGGACAGCAAGAGCTGAGGCTCGACTGTGGGTGTAGCTCTCTACTGTCAACACACATCAGTAAACAATCTCATAAAACATCCCATGGTCGAAATATTATTTCAGCTATTCTTCCAGACTAGCGAGACCAACAGCTAAATCCCCATTTACCCTCCTCAGGTGTTTTGGGTTCCACAGGTAGTTATAATGTGTCCCACCATCCAGCCACCCCCAAAATAAATCTCTTACCCTTCATTTGATCTTTCTTTCATGTTGGTTCCTTTCATTTTGTGCCTCTGGCCACAAAAAGAAAGCCACTAATGAGGCTCTGTATCCACACTGCTCCCACCTTATTTTCTCCATTGATTGAAACAAACACAAATTCACACCAACCCATCATACCCAGGCATATATTGAGATGGCTCAATCCATAAAAAAAAAACAGGCTATATTGGTTTGATTGCTTTCCGTTTGCATTCCCCGTCATTTCCATCAGACCTGGTCCATTTCTGGAGATGGGGGAGGCTTGATTGACAGCTGATAAGAATCAGTGTGTGCTGCTGATGGACTGCCTGCAGATTCAGGTCCATGCATCTAATAGGACATTTACACCACTTGGTCAGCCTGAAGCTTATGAAATTAAAATATTTCTTTGTAAGTATGCACACAGAAACAAGCTGAATTTTAATCTCTTGACATTATAGACTTTGTTTTAATGTGGACTATGTCGACTAAAAGCATGTTTATTTTCACCACAAGAAATGTCAAATAAAAACTCTCTGAGTTAACTAAATCTGGTCAAAATAAACCAGTAGCCATTAACACTGAATACTTTTATAACATACTGCCAACTGCCCAAGTAATTTTGGTGCCAAAAAAACCAAACATTTAGTGAGTGATATATTACTTTTATGTAGCTTTGCTGCCATTTTTACCTGGTTCATGAAATGAAATGAAAAATAATTTATTAATCCCAGAGGGAAATTTAGTTTTACAGCAGCTTTTTCAGGTCACTGGTGATCCAGGGTGTGTTACTGGGGAAGCACTTCATTCCTCTGGTTGGAATGGTGCTGTTCACACAGTCATTTATATAATGTGTCACACACTCAGTCAAGCAGTTGATGTCATCTCCATGAGGTTTTATTCCAGTCTGTAACCTGGAAGCATCCTCTCAGAGCATCTTCAGCATCGTTAGACCAGCTATTAATAGTCTTTTTAATGACAGGTTGTTACTGAACAATGGGCTTGTTCATATGGAAATGTAAATAATAAAAAAAGTCTATCTTCTGGTTGTAGTAACTGCACCTACAGGGAGTATGTGAACTCCATAGAGCTCCTAATCCAGATATCATTCATTCATTTACTACATTTAGAATCAATGGGGTGGAGTCTGTCCCGGCATACAGCAGTACACCCAGAACAAGCCGCGAGTCCATCAAAGGCAAACTCAGCACTTAATATTTTTACTCATAATGAGCCTAAAAAATGTTTAGAAACCATTTTTAAATCACTTTAAATAAAAAAAACAAAAAGCATAATCTTACTGCTGGATTATGGACATTATAAACAATGTTGCGTAAACTGAAACTGAATGAGAGAATCTGCCTTGTTGCTAAATTTACTACGGATGTCAAGTGTGATTCGGGCACCTTTTGATGTCCTGTCACTCCAAAAGAAACAAATCATTCATAGATGAAAAAAAATAAAAATTAGGAGTCTTGTAGCTACTGCTATTAGTTCTGAGCTGGCAGCTTCATATTGTTTTTAGGTGATGATGCATTTTTCTGAAGGCAGGCTGTATCCCCACTTATTGGATGATTTTGGCTGGACTTAATTTTAATAACATTCTCTGTCCTCATTTAGACATGAAAGGTATTACAATGTGTGTTTTTAAAGAACAGACAGAAAAAACAGTCAGTCACCCACACACTTGCTTACATTCAGGCACAGCTCATATCTCATCAAACGTATCATTATCCACTTGACCAGTAAGAGAGATAATACTACCCTGCTGTTGCTGAGACTATAGATGAAGCAAACAACAATACACCATCCTCCTTCATGGCATGTAACATGTTATTATGCTAATTAGTTCATTTCTCTCGCACATTTTTGCTTCAGCGCAAGTATTATGTCTCTTTAGGCAACACATATGTGGACTCAACAGCTGCAGCGTTTGCTTTAAAATCCATTTTTTTATCATGCAATGGAAGTACGACCAGCTACTGTAGCCATGATGAACAACATGTATAATTACCCATTCCATCAAAAAGGGTGCAAATTCCCACTGAAAGAGAATAATTTCAGTACTTTAAAACCCATTATCCACCAGCAGGTCAAGGCTGGTGCAGTCTGGTTCAGTAAATCCTGATTTGCTGCTGCATTTCAGTCAATCAGATTTTTACCAGTTAGGCAGCATGTGGCCCGATAGTGATGTATGCATTAGCTATGAAATGGCTGGAAATCTGGATCTCTGTTCTGTTTTCACATCCATTTATCTTTATCCAATAGACAGTGTATTAGCCAGAAAGCAATGTATGCATCAGCAATGTGATAGCATGATGTCATAGCATGATGTCATAGCAGTAGGTCTTCCTTGAATTATAAAAAGGAGCATGACAACAACAAGAATGGTAGAAATCCAGCACTTCGTGTACTTTGTTTTGTGACTTGAAAATAGCAAAATTATACTTCAAATGCTGCTATTGTAATGCAACACAGAAAGGGGCAAAATTACAGCAAGTCAATGGATCACAGAGTTTCAAGCTCCACCCTTAAGGGCATGGATGTCCAAAGGTGGTCCTCGAGGACCAACGTCCTGCAAGTTTTTCCATGTATCCTTGATGCAAAACAGCTGACTTAAGTTAATCAGTCGTTACTTGATTGGCTTTTGATTTTATTTAAGTGTTGGAACAGGGATACATCAAAAATCTTCAGGACAGCGGCCCTCGAGGACTGACTTTGGACACCCCTGTTTTAGGGCCAGGTTGGTAATTTTGGGGTCCTAACGGATAGGTCCCAGAAAAAAAAGGGACGATTCTGGTCAAATATTCTGGTACTTTTCACATTTTTTGTTGTTGGAAATGCAAAAAATGTGTACCGACCCCTTTTGTATCAAACTGGGTAGGTTTGTGGAAAAGGAGCTTTGGTCCAAAATCAGCAGCAGAAATAGTACAGTAGTAAGGAAGTCTGGAATGCAGCCGTCTATACATGCAGCCCCTAACTCTTAAATCTGATTACAAGCCTCCACACATGTTCTAAAGGTCACAATTGTGCACATGGATACTAAAAAAAAGCAAATGAATACACTTCCATAGCAGTCATTCATGCACAGAGTGACTTTAAGCAACATATTTGCCCAGGGAAATCAAGGCGATCTGTGCTCCAGCTACGGCTTCTCTTTGTTGCTCAATTAACTCTGGCAGACGTGGCTAGCCGAGCCAATTATTAATTCAGATTTGCAAGTCCAGTGTGGCAGGCACAAAGAATGCCTTGGATGCCATAGCTAGCCAACCACTAACACACAGCTCTTACAGTACTGCACTGAACACGTCTTTGCCTCTAAATTCCTGCACACCAGTAAACAAAGCATGTTGCTGTTCTAGTTTTCCTAAATCCAGTTCTCACTTCTTAAAATCAGTGATTCAACCATTGTTATTTTTCACTCACTATTCTTTTCCCAGTCTAACTTCATCTTTATACT
>JBAMIG010000019.1:14123525-14134368 GCA_037177335.1 Kiunga ballochi
CTTCTTAAAATCAGTGATTCAACCATTGTTATTTTTCACTCACTATTCTTTTCCCAGTCTAACTTCATCTTTATACTCCTCTTCCTCCATCTTTTGTAACTATTTACCTCTTCCTGAAAGACATCCTCTGATGCTCTTGCATCTTTAAGCTTTTTGCCACATCACTCATTTTTTTTACCCTGCTTTCCCACTTTTACTTCTCTCTTTCATCCATTTACCTCTTTCTTTGTCTTATCATCCTAAAAGACCAAGGGGGATGGAGGATGGATAATGGCATGGAGGAAGAAGAAGGCAGTGGGCTGACAGAGGGAGTCCCATCTGCAGCGAGCTCATTAGAAGATGGGAGGAGGGTCGGCGGCAGAGACACTAGTAGGCTTCCACACAGCTCCCTCTCAGTGTCTGTCTCTCTAGAGCACATATTGCTGCGTTGTTGGACTCATTCCGAGACATTACTGCCTACTCCATCTCTCTTTGTCTTCTTCCTGCCGTGTTCCTCAAAGTCCCACTCTCGTTAATCACTAAAAAATGCAGCACAGAGCAATCGCGTGGTTTTACCTTTTACCACCTACCGGTACTAAACGTAATATATTTTTACTACATGTGGCATCAGTGAAAATCGAGACATAAATTCAAGGCATTGTTAACGCTGGACAACTGCTTTTCATTTTCTTCTACACTGCAAAAACGTATGATACATTACCGATAGGAAGGTTAAATGCTCAACAAAACCCAAGTGGGCAACACCCCTGAGCTTGACTCAGCTTTTTTGGAGAAGCTGTGGGATAAATTAGGTTTAAACACCTGTTTCACAAAGTTAGGAGAACTTATAAGAGTTCTTCTGCACTGCTTTTCATTTTTACTATCCCAAATGAGATTTTATTACAGTGTAAAGCCTTCTGAAAATGAGCATTAGGTCAACTGCCAGATCCAATATAAACAACGTCCTTTTTGTTCACCTTTCAATAGCAAACAGATCCGTATGTTTTCTAGCTATGATGAGAAGATCAGCAGAAGCTAAAGCTACATCAATGGGGACAGGTATGGATAAAGAGGGTTTAGTGTCATACCAGCAAAAAAAAAAAAAGGTTGAGAATGTTATTTGTGCAGCATCTTTATAACTGAAAGAAATTAATGTACTGGTGATGAGATGACATCCTTCAATCTGTAAGGGATTTTTTTGCTCAACTCAAAGCCAGTTCATAGAAAAATAGAGCTTAGACCCTTTGTTGAAAGACAATAGGCATTCCTAATAGCTGCATCACAAGCTACAGAAACAGAAATAGCTTGTCTAATGGGCTACAACTCAACCTGTGGGATGGATGGCCACTTTAGTTTTATTAGATCAATACAAATCAATATTATGGTATAGTGATGATTCTGATTAAAATATTATGTAGGCATCATGTAACATGTTGCATCTTAATTATTTAGCAGTTTTGATAGTCAACGACACATTACTTAGTGTTATTGAGTTACAAGTTACAGTGATGTTATTTCAGTGAAGGAGATTGCACTAATTCTAACCCGTCTCAGTCCAGCCAGCTTGTTTACCCTGTTGCCCCGAGGCAGACGGCAGCACAGCCTGAAGAGCAGATCAGTGCGGCTCTGTGAGAATTTCTGTCCCACTGCTATTAAACTGCTGAACAGCAAACAAAAAAATAAAAATATGTGGGGCTCCCATTCCAGCGCAACATTACAAGGTAAAACACATGAAAACGTTTTTACTTTTTCTTATATTTACAGATAACTAGAATTGTATTTATTAATAATTCTAATAAGCTCCTTTTTCTCTTTGCTTTCAACTGCCATAAATTACACAGCATCTATAATATTACTAATTTTGGCAGATGACAAATTTACATTACCTATCCAATTTTTTTTTAAAAGTCTAACTCATCACCTGGATTTAACTAACCGAGAGGAAAAAGCCTCTAATTGGATGGTTGCTTTTCTTTTAGCAAGCAACAAGTTATTTAACCAGAACTGCTGTAATCTCATTTTTTAAAAACAATGTTGTAAAAACACATCTTTATTTCGTGGAAAAGTTATTAGTCTATGTAATAAGGTTCAAATCATTAGAATACAAAGCAGAGAAAACATCTAAGGAGAAGTAGAAAACTCAAAACTAAGTCAGCAGAATTTGGGACTATGTTTAATAGTGAAAACAAAAGTATTTCCACATGCAAAAAGCAAAGGGACTTTAAAGGATTGTGACTGAGAAGCTGTGCAGACAAATGAACCACTAATCACTAAGGCTAATGAGATAAACAGAACTTCAGTTTGCACAAAGAGGTAGCATAAAGATTTAACTGCAGCAAAAGAAGAAGGTCATGTGGGCTGATGAGTCCAGATTTATTTTGTTCTGTGGTGGAAGAATCAAGCTAAGAAGAGAGTCAGCTGAAGTGATGTAACTATCATGCCACGTACCTACTGTACAAGTTTGTGGGGATAGTCTATGATCTGGGTTTGCTGCAGTTAGATGGGTCAAGGTTCAGCAGCAATATGTTCTCAAAGAATGAGGTCTGCTGACAAAGGAGCAGGTTATTTCATGTTCCCTGATGACCTGCATAGATTTAGAGATGACAATAGCAGGATTTATAGAGCTCAGATTGTGTAGAAGTGGTAAAAGCAGCATGAGACATCATTTTGAGACTTTGAATTGAGAGATAGTCCAAACCCTAATCCCGTTGAAAATCTGTGGGAGATTGTAGAAGGGTGTAGACAGTGGTCAGGCACTCTTATCTATACAACATATTGGTTTGAAAAATTATTGCAGAGGCTGGAATAAATCAGATAACACAGCAGAAGCATTTTGAAACAATGCCACAGCAGTGTGCGCTGAAATCAACGCCACAGGTGGTCCAATGACATATTGATGAAAAATAATGACCGTGTGCAAAAACGTGTTTTTTTTTGTTTTGTTTTTTTTTTCACTGCAGAGCAATGGGTTTAGCTTCATGCAGAAAAGTAAAACAATGTCTGTACACTGTTGAGACAAATATATAAAATGTCCAATTCAGTAGCAACTGAAGAAATATAAAGTGCAATAAAGAATCATCAAACCTCTGTGCCCTACCATCATAGGATGCAACTCTCCCTACTGTTTTTGGGCATATGAATGATAAACTGATCAAATTTACTACTATGGCAAATATGCATTGTGTAGGCTATTTGCAATAAATCCACATCTATGAACGTCCCAACTTAGTGGACGTATAGAAACCAAACATCCAAATAACAGTTAACTTATATATATTACAAATACAAGATATTACATCTATAGTCCTATTTTAAATATAATTTAGAGTGGTGGAAAACACTAATCTTAAGACCCATTTTTACTTATTTTGTAATACAGGAACCCCATTTGAGAGATGTTGAATGTTGTTGTACAAAAAAACGTTTTAAAGCCAGAGGTCAATCCAGTCCTGCTGGGTAAAGTTGCTAATGTATTTCATAACAACGGCAAGTAATAATAATATTGCAGAAAACACGATTAGGCTACTTCATGACTGGCTCACAGGGGCAAACTTAAACAAAAAGAATAATATGTAGAACATGTGAAAAGCACTACACAACTCCCTGGAGAAGAAAAAGAGTGATATTACAATTAATGATGTGGAACATGTACGTGATGCTGAAACAATTCGGCTGTAATAGCAGCATTGTAAAACTGTCCATTAAGAGAGCTCATAAGCATCTTGTACTAACATGAGCATCAAGTTATTAGATTGATGGGCACATTGCGGCTGCCAATTAGCTCCTAGCCTATTCCCATGAATATGCAATCGATGAAGCCTGCGAGTGTCAGCGAGTCGCCTGAGGCCGAGAGGCATCACTAAAAGCAAGCCATTGAAAGAAAACACAAACAGAATAGATTTTATGACATCAAAATGATCAGTGCTAACTATTCCGTTTTTTTTCTTCCTTTTTTCAAGCTTTAGTTTTGATTTTGGTAATGTATATATTTATTTTATTTGTTTATTTCAAACAGTTTAATTCACAGCTAAAGTCTGTCTTGCAGAAACAACAAATAATTTATATAATAATAATAATAAAACCAGAAGAAGAATAAAAAAAAAGATCTTATTAAACATGTGCGAAAAGGAAACATACTTACTTTCAGTCTTTGTAATGCTTACAGAAATCCTTTTTTCAGCTCATTCAACATTTGTGAATCAAATTATGTAATGTGAAAATTCTTGGGTCAGCACTAAAATAATAAAAGTACACGGTGACACTGTGACACTAAGGAGCGCTCTGTTTTGAGGGTGTCTTGTTTCATAAAATGGGTAAAGGTCAAGCTTTTAAAAAGAACAGAGCTCCTGGCCCAGGCAGAGTCCCTGGCAGATGTTCTCTCTACTATTACTGCAGGACCACTATGCCCATTGTGTCACAGTAATCCTGAATTTTATTTTTTATTATTAACTGGATCAAAGATGATAACTTGTTTTTAATTACAAAATTAAATATTAAACTGAATATTCATAAGGGATACCAAACTTTATAGTATACTAATCCCAGTCCAAACATTCTAAAAATATTTTTTAACCATTTCATGTCTTAAAAACTGGCTGTGTATACTTTATGTGGTCCAATTTGTTTACACAGCCTGAAAAAAGTTGATTAGTCACAATACCATGTATCGGTTGCACCATCAAACACAAATTTCACTTTTCTTTGATTTAAAATATGAATTTATAACATTTTTAAATCCCCTCTGACTTTATTTGCCAAAAAAGGGGACAACAATAATTCAATGTCTTCCCTCACATCAGCATTACTCTGTGTGTAAGGCTCGGCCAACTCATCGCAGTGGCTTGTTGGACTGTCGTCAGCACTCCATCCTGTGGACGCCTGCCAGTATCCCCTCTGTCCAATCAATAGGCACTGGCGGCTAGCTTTCCACCCCTTTGCTCTCTCCCTCTCTCGGCTAACACTGTATAAAGACTGCTCTGTTCTGCCAGCACAGCATAGTGATTAGGCATTAGGCCTGCGCTGCTGTGTGAATTAGCTTAATCTGTGTCCGTGATGAAGGACGAGGCTTTTCATGCCCACTGGAGACGTTCGCTGGACATAAAAGAAGCTAATCTTTAGGAAATTTTAGAGAGAGGAGGGTGTGGGTGTGTGTATGAGTAAAATAGGGAGATTGCACAGGAATTGTTGAGACAGTTCCCACAGTGATAGGTCCTTTGTAATGCTCTTTATCCTTTCAACAAAGAAAAAAAAATTGCTAAAGTTCTTGAAGATGTGTGGCTCAGGGGTAGAAACAGTGTTATGCTGTCATCTTTTCAAGTAGTGGAAAAGTAGATAACATGCTAGTTGAAGCAGATTGAGCAGCTGTTGTCAGTAAGAGGAAAAAAAAGTCATCATATTCCCCCACCAGAGGTCAGTTTGAGGAGAATTACATGTGATTGCACAGCTGCTTACCTGGCAGAGACGAAGCTGCGTATCTGCACTTCTCGAGTTTTTTGGTGCCACGGCAACGTGAACCAAAAGATAAGTGGGTCTGCTGTGGTACACAGTAGAGCATGCACTGCAGCAACATGGTTCACCCCTTGCACATCACCGTCCCAGCTGTCCATCATCCACTTGCCCAGGTGCTGAGGTGCAGCAGACTGAACATGTACCCACAGCATGCTTCCCCCCCCCCCTCACATCTAGATATAATGTGCACCCTTCATTAACTACCAGCATCATCCTCCTTTCTGAAAGTGTCTGTGAAAGTACAAGTAAGGCTGTGGGAAAGATACCATTTTCACAATACTTTTGTTCACCTCCTGATTGGCCTATAGTCACAGAAAAAGGACTTTTTAGTAAAACTTGGTAGACAGAAAATGAAACACCCCATGTGCAGCAACTATGCACAGCAATAATATAAATGTGTGTCACAGTATGATCTAAGGTATGCAACAACTAACAACTTCTAAATAGTGAATGAGGTTGTTTGACAACTTCGGTTATCAAACAAGGAGGGGAAAGCACATGCTTAACATTCTGTTTACAAGGTGCCTTTTTCGCCTTTGGAGCACTTTTACGCACAAACAATGGTGGATTTAGGTCAGCCGTCATGTGGAGGCAGATATTCAGTGTAGATAATTGAAAAATACGAGCAAATTCAAACTCGTTTTTTTTTATCAAACGGGAGTGCATATTCAAACTATCAGTTTCACCAAAAACACTTCTCATGGATAATCCAGAAGTCTTGATCGGATTTCTTGCGCATCTCCAAACTGCAAAACAGGCTGAAAGCTCAAGCGTTTGAAAAACTGACACCTCCTTTCCCTCTGCCCGATCCAATTAAGTCTACAGCTGGGAGAACAACGCGATGGCTTACCGAAATGAGGTCCTGGCCACTGTCAGGCTTCTCCTTGTTCCCCTTCCTTCTCTGGTCTGTCCCCTCTCAAGTCAATCCGCAGTGTGCTCAGATCAGATCAAAACGGAGCGGTGCGCCTTCTTGCTGCGTCCTGCGTCCAGAGTTGCCGCGGACTGCACGACCATTTGCCGGGATGCTGGGGCTGGAGAAGAAAGGGCTGCAAGGCGGAAGCATCCACAGGGAGGAGGAAAGGGATGCGGAGGACGCGGAATAGAAAGAATTGGCGAGGCGCGTGGCACGAAAGCGAGAAATTAAGAAAGAATGAAAGAAAGAAAGGCAGAGAGAGAAGTGCAGCGAAGCACTGCAGCGACGCGGAGGCACCGGAGAGGAGACAGACAACAGTCCACCGTCTCGCTCTCGCCCTCACTCACGCACGTGCGCGCGCAAGTGCAACATTGATTTCATTGGAGAACATGGAGCGACATCTTCAGGTGGGAAGGGAAATTTTTAAAAGAAGCTTGACGGTATACTCAAATTTTTAACATCCATCTTTAATGTGTATTGTGATGATGCACCTTTTACCTCCACAGAAGACACAGGTAACTGAAAAAGTTCTGACATTTAAAGTGAATCATTTCCATAAAACCTCCTGAAACCACATCCCTGATCCCACTCTTTTATTCTAAATTAACTCTTTATTCTTGATGCAATTATGGGTCCTATCATATGCCATTGAGAGGAATCCTTTTCACCGCTACCACTCCCACCTCCTAATGATGAGATAGGATTGCACCCCCATCCCCCAACCTTTCCCTCATGCTCCATGGCAACCAGATCCCGTAGTGAGGTGAAGATGTTAATTTCACCTGACCAGCACAGCATCATTTCTCAAGCCCCTCATCTACCTCTGCATTATTTTATTTGGATGTCACACACCTGGCGTCTCGAAGCACAAAACTGCTGAGTAAGCAAACG
The DNA here is from genome assembly GCA_037177335.1 of Kiunga ballochi. Lineage (NCBI taxonomy): Eukaryota > Metazoa > Chordata > Actinopteri > Atheriniformes > Pseudomugilidae > Kiunga > Kiunga ballochi. The sequence continues at coordinate 14,130,817 of JBAMIG010000019.1, forward strand.
TTTGTGGCTATATCATGTGACAGCTGCTGAGTCAGAAGAGTTGAGCATCTTCCATCTTCTTTCTTTCCAGCTGCTCAAACATAATTTATACTTTTTTCACTCCCTGGGAAACTCACGTATGCAGTACACTTATCAATATATGAATGGATTGAAGCAAATTGGTTGTTATTAATGCAAAATTGTGATTTCTAGCATGCATGAATTTGCTCATTTACTGACAAAGAAATCCTTTTGTGTCTGCATATCGACATCATGGCTACACAATTAAATCAATTTAGATATTTCAAAAGTAAATGTCAAACAAGCCAATGTGTCACAGTGGCCAATCAAAGCCACAGTGAACATTCCCGCAAGCTGTCCAACAGCTGATGGAAACTTCCTCAGACTTGGCACAGTGTTTATCAGCAAATTCTGACAGCTTTTGTGACAGTCCAGTAAGTGTGAATAACTAACAACTCTGTATAATATCCAAATTTCCTTTTTGCTCTTCAGCATAAAGATACTTATAGGCTGTACCGCAATATTTAAAAAAAAAAAAAGACTGTTAAGCCCTTTGTTCAGATTGATCAAATGAAATAAAACTGTTTTTTATAAAGCTGTGTTGTTGTGGACGCTGACTAATTTGTTCAGCTGACACATTGTCTAACAACAACCCCCACCCACCCCAAAAATCATCCAATAAAACAATATCCCCAGATTCTGATCAGAAACATTTTGTTTTGCTAAGTTAATGGTGCGATCAAAAAGTATTAGTCACACATTTTTACAGAAACTAATAAAATGATTCATGAACACGATGAAGCAACCTTTTGCAGTGGTTTTCATCATAACAAGAACATTTACAAATTGGCTTACTTTGCACCATCTTCAGTTAAGAGCTACGCTCTTTAGAACAGAAGACATACCAAGGGACTAATGACAAAACCGAGTAGGTGTTTAAACGAGCTGTGAAAAACCCGGGGACCAGGAAGCAAACACAACAAAATACATCAGGGAAGAAATGCTACAAAACAAAACTGAAACACGCTGAAGCTAAGCAAACTATCAACATAACCTAACTTTGCATTGTGGCATGCAATTTTGCTCTAAGAAATATTTACTTGACTTTATTTGTTTGTTATTTGTCTTTAATGTCCACTGGGATGGAAAATGGTCTTCGACCCATCAACACAAAGAGGACAATTCTGAAAACCAAACAATATAAAAAAAACACAAAGACACAAATACAAGTAAGAAAAAAGACTTCTGAAGGTTAAAAAAAAGTACTTTTTTTGGTTCAAATTAGTCAGATGCTTTGAATCACCATCTTGATTTGAAGAACACAAACATAAGTGCTTTCCAGAGGTGACAAATCCAGGTATCATGAAGCAAAAGTTCTGCTATGTTTATGGATCTACCTGTACATTCAGAACATGTGTTTTTGCTAACAGGCTTGTTCACCTTGCAGATAAACTGTGCTCATTACATTCAGCTGGTTCGATGTCTGGTCAGAACAGCTGCGGGACAGCATCTTCACCTTTTGGAACAGGAATTACCAAACATTTTTCTGCCAGGACTGTCTTAAGAATTCCTCAGTGTAAATATTTACCAAGTTGGGGTTTTTCCACTATTTTGCTTCCTGTTGCTGCATTCCTGTTTGATTTATTCTTTCACAAACAACTTAAGGGACATCGATGATATATGTAACGTACATTTCCAAAGCCTCGCACTGACACCAGCATAACTTGGTCATCGGAGGAGACTGACTCACTGAGAACATTTCTTAAATACATGGGCTGTGTTTTCAGAAATTCTTGGCTGGCAATCAATAACTGTTCCAAGACATGTATAAATTCATGTTTCAAAAAGTTGACCTTGAAGTGAAACTGACTCTACTGTGAAATCTGGCATGAAGCAAATGACCTACTCTCCTTTGTTTGGAACTGACTGTTAATTTCTTCAGTGTGTGGGAAAGTAATAAACCATGATTAATCCATTTGGGAAAGATAATACCATTTGTGGAGCTTCCTGTTGTTGTGCACCCACACCTTTCACCACTTAATCTGCTGATTGTTGAACATCGCTGTGTAACTTTGGTCATGTGTAATGTTTCTTCTCAATACCTCTCTTCCAGCTTGTTTTTCTCACCAAACAACAAGCTACAATCAAAACATGTTTGGACTTATATCTATTCATTTTTTGCATTTAAGGTAGTGGAGTTTATTATGTTAACTTTTACACAGTATGATAAGAATATTCAGGATACTGGAAGTCAGATTTTGTATGAAAGTATGAATAAAATACTTCTCTTGGTGATGCTGCTCTGAATATACATGTAGGTTTGTTTTTTTTATTTATCAAGCAGACCTAATGAAGGATTGTGGTTTTTGTTTCTTTTCTTTTTGTTTCATTTTTAGGTATCGTTGTGGATAATTTCTCTTTAGATAAACTTTGTTAAGGTGGCTAAGTGGCAACAGGAAAAGGTTTTTTCAGATTCACATTAGGATGTAGGCACCACTTTGGTAGGGAAAAGGCGTCATCTCGAATCCAGTGTCTGATTTTATAGGCTCAATTTATCTGTAATTATACTATTACTTGTTTGTTTTAGCAAAAGGAATATATAGCCAAAGGTCAATCAACCACCCTAATCACCTGATACATGCTAGATATTAATAACTTGATTATAGGATCATAACTGTTTGCTTCACAACATATGAGAGTCACAAGCCATTTTACTTAGTTTATGCAAATGTATTTTTTTATATATATATGCCTCACGTTACAGAACTTCCCAATATATGTATATTACAGTATTTTTTAGTAAAAGCATTATTCTGGTTTTGTTTTACAGCAAAATCACATTAATTTATTTATTTGTTTGTTTGTTTGTTTGTTTATTTTCACAAAACATTTAAGTCATTTGCCTTCTACAGCAGGGGTCTCATACTCCAGTACCTGAGAGCTACCATCCTGCAGGTTTTAGAGTTTGCTTGTTGCAAAACACCTGACCCAAATCGATGACTCATTACCAAGCAGCTGCAGAAGATGTCAACAGGTTGGTGGAGAACTGAGTCAGATGTGTCATACCATAGAAACTCTAAAACCAGCAGGAGGAGGCTCTTAAGGATCGGAGTTGGAGACCCTCACTGTCTAGTCATGTAAATAAAATAGTGTGTATGTCTGGAAGATTCACCACTAGATGGTGTCAGTGAGTTTACAGAACTTAATGTCCAATGGGGGGGTGCCTTTTTGCTGCAGATGTTGGATACCTGGTAATCAAAAGAAAATGCCAATAATTATAATCCCAAATTTCAAGATTAAATAATGTCTAGACAGAAAGTTATATTAAAAAAACAACTAAGTTTTAATTAAGGTAAACTATACCTAATTAACCTAAAATGTTTTTATATGTGCGGGGGGCTTTTGTCAGGGCCTTCCTCTGCTGCCTCCTAGGTGGATTGTTGTCAATGTTATGTTGTGAGGGCAGAGGTTGATTGGCAAGGCAAGGCAAGTTTATTTGTATAGCACCTTTCATGTACAGGACAATTCAAAGTGCTTTACATGGAAACGTTA